>JAQZBX010021929.1:0-31922 GCA_029593785.1 Cabassous unicinctus
AAAAAAAACCCAAAAAGAACATTTCTTAAAATTTCCAATCCCAGTATATTTCTTTCAGCTTTATTACTAGTGATTGTTGAGATTCGCTTCCTGTTTTGATTTTCCAAACAAGAAGAGCAGTGCACGGATTGCCTGCATTTCTTCCCGTCTCTCCAACAGCTGCTCAAAATCATACCTACATTCTTCAACATCACCCAGTGCGTCAGTGGCCTACAACACTTATGGCAAAGAATAGCTTAATCTCCAGCATTGCCGGATGTGTAAAATAAGACAACAGTGTAACCACAACAAATAATTAAAAATGAAAACAAACTCTCCTTCTTAAGAAGATACTGCATTTGTTGCCAGGTTTCCTTGAACATTTCAGCATTTTTGCTGCTTTTTGGAATTCTTTTTAAAGCAAACATTATGGCACCAGCCACTAAAAAATATTTACACTTCCCATCACTCTCAAACACACACACAAACATACCTTTACATATACACATGTACATACACAAACACACACATTTTCTTGCATCAATTTTGTTATGTTTTATCAAATATCAATTATTAGACAATTCCAAAAGGCAGAGACTTAGCTGGCCTAATGATAGGCAGGATGTGAACTTTTTCAAAGGAGCTACCATAGTTCTCCAGAGTCCCTTCAATGTATAGAAGGGAAGAAGGGGATTATATGCCTGCTATGTGCCAAGAACTACACTGGGAACATTATATGGAATGACTCATTAATCTATAGCATCACTTTCAGACCCTAAAGCAAGGATTGGCAGTTAATTGGTAGAGAGTACAAGTATTATCTCCATTTGACAGATGGGTAAATGGACAGAGAAAAAGGAAGTGTCTTTCACCATGTCACACTGCCAGTCAGAGTATCTCTGGAAGTGTGGATGTCACTGAGGACCTCCACATCACTGCAGATGCTGCTATTTTCTTAGATTGGAGATGCCCAAAGGTTAAGACCAATTGTGCAAGGCACAACAGCAGAGCAGTGTAGGAAACCAGTTCTGGATTCAGCCAGAACTAGGTGTGGATCCCAATTTGGTTGCTTCCTAAATGTGGGTCTTGGAAATGTTGCTTTATCTTTCTTACTCTCAATGTCCTTAAATATCATTAATGGCTATAAAATATTTAGCACAATACTCTGGCTCATAGTAAGTATGCAAATTGTAACTGCTGTGGTTATTCAAATCTCACTGAAAGGTTTCCTGATTCAGAAGGGAGCATACCCAGCACCTACTGCTATGCCCATTTATAGATCTGTAAAACACCACACCTACTTACAGTCCCCACATCTGCTAATTCCTCTCAGCCGTGGCTGAGACCTCCTTCCTTAAGGTCAGAAACCAACTGGGTAGGGATGGTTCTTCAGGGGTTCAGATGCAAAGGGTGGGCTGGGTGCTGAAGGCAGAGGTGGGGATGAGCTCCTCCTGGCTACCTCTTGCCTCTGCTTCCCTCCTTTCACATAAGAAATTAGAAACAGAACTGTGGCTGGGAGGGAGCCACAGACTTGACCGCAATGCACATCCCTTCCCCCTCTCACAATGGGTAGGGAGGGGCAGATGCTAGGACAGGGATGTGGGGAACACGGAGCAAGGATAGGCAGTTAGAGGGCAGCAGGGGCGATAACCAGCGCTGCTCAGGTTTCTATTCCAGATAGTCTAATCAGTCTTGTCTAGACAGTCTGATGAGTTTGCAGGTAGAGTCAGTGCAAATAAAGCAAAAGCAACCACATTCTTACTCACGTTCATCTCTGTAAGCTCCTTTAAGGCACAGCTGTCAGAAAGCACTTGCCTTGAAGATTTCCTTTGTCACTAACTCTTATAGGGAATGGAGTTGACGGCATGCTAGGTAGGCTGGTACAAGGAGAAGAAGGTGGAACAAATTGAAAGTATTTACTTTGTGTCACATGCTAATGTGCACCTTACATCACTTTATTTAATCTTTTCAAACATGCTGTGAGGTGGGTATCCCCTTTTTAAAGATAAGGAAACTTATCTTTAAAAGTTTCCTTTTAAAAGATAAGGAAGTTTAGAAAAGGAATCTAATGGGGTTTGTCTGCTCGGGTCTCTTGACCACCCTCATCTGTCTAGTACACCTCCAAATGTAATGCAGAGCCTGCGGCTTGCGGTCTTACCAGCCATGGAGACGGTGGGGTGCTTGCTGTAAGAAACCCTGAGTGAGGCCCTACATCCAGGAGAACCGGTATCTGGCCTGAGACTGTGCAGGAGGAGAAAGCTCACATCTGTTAGTCTTTAGCACGCTTCGCTGCAATGTTTGCAAGGAGTCTGATGGAGCTGGTGTTCTTCCCTGTGCGTGACCTTAGGCCAGACAGCGGCCAGCAAGAGAGAAACAATGAGGTTCTCAGGGAGCGCTCTAACGAACCACCATGGTCTTTCCCGAAATCACTCCTCCTGCCCAGCCTAGTGTGGAAGGAATGAGGCAAGTAGAGAGGCCAAGGAGACAGCCTACACAGGCAGCTTCATTGCGTCTCTATTATCTTTGGGCTTTGGCTGATGCCTCCTGCAGGGAGGTAGGTCTGTAGGCTGGCTGCGCAGGGACTCTGCTATAAAGGAGAAAGTGTGTTATCTCTGGTTAGGCCCGAGGCTGCAGAGGGCCTTGGTAATATAGTTTGCCTTTTAAGAATGTTTTAAAATTAGTCATTATCTTATCCTGCGAGGCAGATATAATCATCCTCATTTTATAGAGGGAAAAAAAAAAAGACTTAGAGACACTCGTCTGTGAGCTCCTTGTAGATGTAGAACTAATATCCAAGTTATCTAATTCCCCCAGTGCCATTTCCACTATGGAGTTTTTAGGCATGGCAATTAGAAAGATCTAGAAACTTCTGTTTTGAGACTTGGGCAAAAGCACGGGGCATGGACTTTTGCCCATGTGGGGAGTCCATTTTAGTCTGCTATTTTAAAGCTTTTGAAGTGGTTCGCTGTTTACAAACCTCCTTTCCCTGAGTTCTATGAACTGCGTAAACTTTCCAATCTCGATCCTCAAATGCAGGATCAAAACAAAAGATTATGTGTGTATGTTGATCCTTTGAGAGACATGGAAATATATTTATATATTCAGGGAGATTTAGTAATAAATCAGATTTTCAGAAGTCAGAGGTTCTAACTCTATCAATCATTCACACTTTAGCCATAAACTCAGACATTTAAAAAGCTGTTAATAACAGAAATATATTTTTTTGTTTTGTTTTTAAACAATTTATTGAGGTATATCATTCATACATGAACATACATAAACTATAAGTGTTCAGTAAACATCGTGATCTTACAAAACAAACATGCATAACATCATACAGGGCTCCCACACATCACCCCTCCTCCCCCCACAAACACCCTGCATTGTTGTGAAACATTTGTTAACAAATCATGAAAAAGCATCGTCAAAGTATTACTACTAACTATAGTCTGTATCTTCCTCCCCTGTACGTTTTTTTAAGGATTTATTTATTTATTTATTTACTTTTATCCATTTTTACTTCCGCGCCACCCTCCCCACCCCTGTTTTTGCTGTTTTTGTGTCCATTCGCTGGGCAACTCTGTGTCCATTTCCTGCCCTCTCTTCTCATCCTTCTCCTCCTGTCTTCACTGGGATTCGATCCATGGAATCTCCGATGTGGGAGAGAGGTGTCCTACCACCTGTGCCACCTTAGTTCCTGGTTTTTCAGTGTGTCTCGTCTTGGCTGTTCCATGTGTTGCTCTCCAGTTACATCATCATCTTGCTGCGTGACTCGCAGGGCCTGCCAGCACACCCACACACAGGGCCTGGCGGCTCACCCACAGACGGGGCCTGATGGCTCACCCGCTCGCAGGGCCTGGTGGCCCACATGCCTTCTGTATTTTTCTTTTTTTTCCTTTTTACTGGGAGGTCCTGGAGATTGAACCCAGGTCTCTCCCTATGGGAGATTGATGCCCCATCACCTGAGCCATATCTGTTCCCCTGCTATATCTCTTAAGGTTGACCAAAGATACCCAAAGTTACAGTCTTTTCCCATACAGGATGGTCATATAATAAATCAGGCTTAGATTATCACCAGCATTCTGAAAACCAGACTTAGGTTGAAAAACTAGGTCTGGGGACACATGTATGGTTTTTAATATAGCGCAGAAATATCTTTTTCAAAGAGTTGCAGCCCCTAAACAATATGCTTTATTGCCTATGACAAGCTGTGGATTATCACAGGGCCTTCCACAAAGGAAGCCCAATGAATATTTGTAGATTGAATTGAATGAATGAAGGCACAAAAGTCTCCGGCTTTCCTGCTGAGTGTCATGAAATCTTATTAAATACACTTTATTTAGCAAGCTTGGTTATTTGCTTTTTTTTTTTTTTTTTTATCCCCAGCAGATTAAATACAAATGCCTTGGAAAAGGAAGAGGAGTTGTCAGAGACAGTGAAAATGTCAATAGAAGACTTGACAGCTCGAAAATAGATGAGGAAAAAATAAAATCAAAGCAGACAAAGAAACTTACCTCCCCCATAATACAACTTTGGGTTGTTGAACCAACAAAAAATTAAATAAGTTTAGTGTTCATTGTTCAACTCAACAGAGACACACACAAAATAATTTAGAGTGACTTCCATTTACCAAAGTTTATTGTAAAATGTTTTGACACTTTAAGGAGGGGGTTAAGCCTCAATTATTGCTTAGGAGAAAAGCCTCTTTCTCTTTTCTCTGAGTCTTCTCTCAACATTTCACTCTACTTCCCTGCAAGGTATGTGCACAACTTGGAATGCTATGAAAGACATGACCTGAAAGAGCAGTGTCCTTTAGCAATGCACCTGTGTGTATTGCCTCTATGGCAAACTTTAGACCTGTGGTTCTTTTCTCTTCTAGATATTCCATGAGTGGGCAGTCAGACACAATGCAAAAATTGCAATTTTTCATCTTCATCTTTGCAAGCTCTGTTATGGTGCAGCTATTGTAAAGCACTTACCTTGAAGATTTTGTTTGTCACCAGCTCTTGCAGCAAATGTTTGGGGACAGCCACTGCCTATTCTGGCTTCAAGATCTGTCTGACATAATTTTCCCCTTATATGGCAAACTGTAAAAAAGCAAAACCAAACAATAAATAGACAAAATAACTCCTCAAAATAAAGGAACAGGCTGGTTTATATATAAATATACATTTATAGATATAAATTTAGAATAATGGTTGCTAGCAATGAGTGACAAGCAATGTCTGCAGAATGCCAAGGACAGAAAGAAGCTCTCTTTCTATGCTGAATTCTTCCTAATTCCTAATTTCTTAATATGACCTAATTGGTCTGTCACTGTCCATTTGCAAAGCCCTGAAATTGGCTGAGCTGTAATTCAGTGTGTGGCTCTTAGGTTTTCCCAGCAATGAATGGGTACATGACACTCAAGTAGATCACTGGGGGCCATGATATATCTTTTGTGGGAAGCCAGGAGGCTTTCTTAGAGAGTTAGCCACAGAAATAATGGTTAATATTGTCAACAATGGAAATAACGATGGTCGTAATAGATGAGTCGCCATTTATTGAAAATGCGGCGTTTGTCTGAGAGTGCTCTGTACACTTCACCTACACTCTCACAATAAATCTTCACAAGAACCCACTGAGGCAGAAGTCATGATTATTGACCAAGAAACAGAGGCTCAAGGAGGTTAACTCATCTGCCTTGCTTTGCACAGCTAGGAAACAACAGGACTGGAATCTGACCCGACATCAGGCTGTCTTCAAAATCCAGTCTCCTCCCCTCCCTCCCTCTTCCTCCTTCTTTTTCTCCTCCTCCTCCTCCTCCTCCTTCTTCGTCTTTTTCCTCCTCCTCTTCTTTTCCTTCCTCTGCTCTTTAAAGCTGGGCCTAACCTCATACTAGTCTTCTTTGATCTATTATTTCCTTAAAGAAGCAAAAGGATTCAAAATGTCAACACAAGTTTTTGAGCACCTATTTTTTGCAAATCACTATAGTATAAAACCTTGCAGTTTATAAAAGAATGAAGGAAAGGAGCACATATTTATTAAGTGAACATGATGAATAAGGCACCATATATTTTATTAAATACCACTTTCAAATTTTCAATTGCAGTGTATATTTTATCCTCATTTTATAAGTGAGGGTACTGAGGCCAAGAGTTTAAAGAAGAAACTTGTCTAGAATTGTAGGGAATCTGATTTAGCTAAATATGCGCCCATCCAGTCAAGGTGTCTAACTGGATCCAATCATATATAGACAACACTGGCACTCTGAAACCCTAGGACCTCAGGGCTTGGAGAGCCCTTGTGCTCAGGGCAGACTCCCAGCCTCAAATGGAGCTTTTTCCAGATAATCTTGTATAGCATTCTAGAATTACACATTCTGGATGGTGATCTGATGACAGTCATCAAATATGGAAAGGAATGTAGCTGCTGATCAAACAGTTGCATTTGTATAAATAATAGGACATATGCTAAAAAATTTCATGTACTCAGTGATCCTCATTGTGTGTGCTTTTAAAAATAATAATATAAAAAGGGAGAATAAAAATCTAGATGTTATAATGATAATAAAATATTTCCATCACCAATGTAATAAAATTCAGCTGTCAAAACGACTTACTCTATATTTGACATAAAAAGATGTCTTTAAAAATATTTCACAGAAAATTCATGACATCGGAAGAAAAAATGGAAAATTAGGCTTCATTAAATTTAAAACTTTTGTAAATCAAAAGACATTATCAAGAAAATGAAAAGACAACCTACAAAATTGGAGAAAATATTTGCAAACTATATATCTGATAAGGGTTAATTCAGAATATACAAACAACTTCTATATTTCTCCAAAGAAGATATATACAAATTTCTAAAAAGCACATGAAAAGATGTTCTACATCATTAGCCATTGGGGAAATGCAAATCAAAACCACAGTGAGTTACCACTTCACATCTAATGTATGGTTATTATTAAAAGCACTGAAAATAACAAGTGTTGTTGAGGATGAAAAGAAATTGGACCTTGATATTTTTGGTGGAAATATAAAATGGTGCAGCCTCTGTGGAAAACAGTCTGGGGTTCTTCAAATATTTAAACAGAATGATTTGACCCAGCAGTTCTACTTCTAGGCATATGCCCAAAAGAATTGAAAACAGGAACTTGAACAAATACTTGAATACTAAGGTTCATAGCAGCATTATTCACAATAGTCAAAAGATAGAAACAACCCAAGTATCCCTCAACAGATGAATGGATAAACCAAATGTGGCATATACATACAATGGAATATTAGTCATCCATAAAAAGGAATGAAGGTTAGTTTGGATACATGCTACAACATTGATGAACCTTGGCGACATCATTTGCACAAAATGAGCCAGCCACAGAAAGAAAAATAATATATGATTCCACTTTAATAAAATATCTAGAATAAGCAAACCTATAGAGAGAGAAAGTAGGTTAGAAGTCACCAGGGTCTGGGGGAGGGGTGAAAAGGGAGTTTTTGCTTAATAGGTACAAAGTTTCTATTTGTGGTGATGAAAAAGTTTTGAACGTGAATGGTGGTAAAGGTAGTACAGCACTGTGAATATAATTAATACCACCGAATGGCACTCTTAGATAAAATGGGAACTTTTATGTTATATATATATTACCATAATAATTTTAAAATAGAAGCCAGATCATCAGAAAAGAAAATTTTGAGGATTATGTATTAAAGGCTGCATAAATCCATGTCTCTGGAATATATACACACACACAAACACATGTGCACACACACACACTGGAAAAAGAACTAGGTGTATATAAACCTATAAATTTAATTGTGGCTGGCTTAAAATAGTGGGATAAAGGGTGCTATTTATTTCCTTCTTCAAATAGCCCTGCATTTTCTCCACTCTGTTTTGCAATAGCAAAGGCTAAAATATCATTGCGCATTTGAATGGAAAAAAATTTTTTATATCTCATTTCATTAACACAATAATCTCTTTACAGACATGCAATCTGAAGCTCAGAGAAGTTCATAATTTGGCCAGGGCCACTTAATGAAGAGTAGCAAATCTGAGATTTAAGTAGATTTTCTGCTTCTAAAAATCCATGCTTCTAGTTACTATTCTATACTACAAAAAATATATAACAATTTTGGCATTAAAAATACTACAATTTAACAATCATTATAAAATTAATTTAGATTTTTGTTTTCTAGTAGATGCACAATTATCTGTGCAATCTGCACAACATATTAAATTATGTTTAAGCTGTTTCATCTTTTTAGAGTCCCACCAATCTTTATTTGTAGGTACTTCCCTTACCTTATTTCTGATAACAGGCCTTCCAATAGACATTTAAAATAGTTATCATCTAATGCTGTCACAATTCTTGAGATAGAATGCTTTGCAAGAAACATTGAGCAGCCAAAATGGCATGGGACTTTTAGGAAGTGGAGTGTGTGGTTTTGTGGTGGTGTGGTTGTTTATTTTTGTAAGGGAATCCATGGATTGCCAAGTGTCAAAACTCAAGAGACTTAATTGAAATATAACCTCCAAGCCAGTCTTTCAGTGTGTTTGGTACTTTGTAAGATACAGCACTACTCCACTGAGGTCCCACAGCTCCTTGGGCTGCTCTGTCATTGTGTTTATCGTTGCTACTAAAGCAGTTTGGCTTCTTGTCCAGGTGTCTCATTAGACTGAAATCTGCATCCTGTCTTGTTAACTGCTGTATCCTCAGAACTTAACACCCTCAGCTTGGTAAGTCTTGTGTATACAGTCAGGGAGTCCTCAAAAGGCTACTACTGCTTGCAGAATGTCTTACCTCCTCCCAAACCCATAAAGCTAGTTCAAAAATGTAGTTTCTGCATGCTGGAGAGGAAACTGGAGTCTATCTCTTGGAGAAGGCCATTGAGTGAGCTTTTCTTGCCTTAGAGATGTGGGTAAGTTCTAATTTACTGTTCTAGGGCAACTGGAGGACCAAGGTAGTGATATGAAAGGTTTGCCCTCATCTCAGACTCTAAGGTTCTCACACAATCTATGTACACTGTAAGCGGGGTACATCTCTCAGGGATCATGATGATGTGAATTGATTTTTATTTTTTATTCTGATGGGATTAGGAGACTTCAGGCCTTAGACTCTTAGAAAAGTGACTTGAGGAAAGGGATTCTTTTTTATGACACCTCACAAAAGAAAATAAACCATCTGCAAGGGTGGAAAATAACCACAGAGGGTGTTCTGTAAAGACAGATGTGCACTCAAGGAGAGAGAGATTTAGAAGAAAGCGCTGGGTTTCTTTTTCTGCATTGTTGTTCCCTAGTAGCATCTCAAGCCTTAGTGAAATTTGATAAACATAAGTGTCTTGTCTTACCTGTGTTTAAGGGAACAAAGGAAGGTGGCTTCTTCCATACTTGAGGGTAAGGAGAGAGCCACAGTATCAGGGAGAAGTGGTACAAAATGATCAGAGGTTATGGAGGAGAAGGCCGAGGGCACTGACCTGGAATGAGAGGTGAAGGGCCCAACTAGGATGGATTTGTGGAATATATAACCCAAGGGATTTTCAGGAATACTTGGAAAACAGGCAAGTCTTCCTGCATTCATTCAATATCAGGGCTTGTATTATGTTATTTGGATGTGACAGGGAAAGGTGCCCCAAGAAGAAAGGTGAGCTTGGGGACACTTGGTTTACTCTTGGCTTAGGAAATTCTAAATTTCATGTAAAACAAAGAGTATATGGAAGATATATGTCAAATATCTAATAACTGCAATTAAATGAATTCTCTATTATTCAAAAACTGCTCTAGCTTTACAACAATTATTTAATTTCATCTCCCCAAACATTCAATACAGAATAAATATTTCAAATAGCTAAAAAATAATTGAGAAAGCATAAGTTTCCTGAACCCAATACTATGACAATTTCATCAAAGCACAAGGGAGCAACAGCTTGGAAAAATCAAAACCAGGCTCAGAGAAGTATCCTTGAAGACCAGCCCTGGTCCTTGCATCTCCAGCATAATTGAACAATTTTCATGCATTTCTCAGAACAAATTGCAAACAGACATCCCAAGAAGACATTTCAACATCACCAACTTGAAACAATGTCTGGAAATATCAACCAGGAGAAAATTTTAGACACATATGATGGGCCAGCCATAGACACACATCTCCTAGATGCATTTAGGTAAACCCAAGACCAGGGGACAGGGAAAAATGAGCAAGTCCACTCAGGATCTCTTTCCCATGAATGTACATGATTACTGCTGTGCATCCTTAATTCCCTCAAAAGATCCTTGTCTGTGACAAAAGCCAAGGGTCAGAATGGGAAAAGGAGGTGATTGATGTTCCTAAGGATAGGACTTCCAGAGCAGCAGCTAAGGCCTCTGAGAACTGATTCTGCTTCCTCAACATCTTCCTCTGCCACCCCCTTTTCGATTGATGCAACACGCAGAGTTCCCCACCAGGTAAAGCTATTTCCTCTCCCCAGCTCATCTGGAGAGCACAGTTACCTATGGGTCCCCAGCTCTCAGGTGTGCTTTCCTCTCAATGTAGGATCTGAGTGGGTGTCTTTCTAATATCCTAAATTGGAAGGGAGATTACAGATCAAAGGCTTTGAGAGGAGAGCAGAGGCCAAAGATGAGGACATTCCTTTTCCAGAGGAAAAGGTAATCACTTCTCAAGACCTAACCTGACTCGATCCAGTTAATATAATTTGCATCTTGCATGACTTCTGTTGATAAAGCTCAGCCAGCTTGACATTTTCTTATGTTTCATTGTTTTAATTCTTCTAAATAAAGCCATGACTTTCATGTGGAGCAGTGACTAAATAAAAGTGATGAGCATGATGACTAAAGCAGAAAGATACATATTAAAGTTAAAATTTTACTTCAGCATTACTCAAATTTTGGAGTTTTGCTTTGTTTAGAAGGATAGGAATGTTTACTTTTTATTATTACCACTCTCATTTGTTATATTAACAAAATGAGGATTAAATCAGCCAAGGGCTTGAAATGGTGCAAAGGTGGTGGTTTTCCAGGTTGAATGAGATGGAGGCAGTGTTTTGTAGTGAAAAGTATCGGTGAGAAGTAATCAGACAGTTTTGGCCACTGTACTGGATTTGGAGGTACAGTGACCTAAAAATTGTTTCAGTATGTTTGGGAGACAGGGCATGTGAGCATCGGTGGGTTGTGGTGTGGTGGCTGCTGAGAGATAAAGCTCAAGAAAGAGTCAAGGATGAGAGCTTGTCTGAACTTTATTCTAGGACAAGGGAGCAGTATCAAGGGGTTTTACATTTGGAAATAATTAGGTGAGATTTATTCATGTATTCTTTCATTCATTTGGCAAATATTTGCTGGACATCTAGTACATTTTATTTAATAGATATTTATTAAGCATATACAGGGACTGAAGATAAAACAGAGAGAGCAAGCAAACAAACAAAACACAAGCAAACAAACAGAACACAAGCAAGATAACCTGCCTTAAAGAGGAAAGTTGCAATTTTATATATGGAGGACAGGGGAAGTATTAATGAGAAGGTAACATTTTAGCAAAGATATGAAGACAAACTTATCAAAAAGAGTGTATCCGCCCCCTCAAAAAAAAAGTATCCCATGAAAAGGGAAAAGACAGGCAAAAATCTGATGTGTTCGAGGCATAGCAAAGAAGCCCATGGGACTGGAGAGGTGAGGTCAGAGAGGTGATGGAAACCGTATTGTATTGGACCTTGGAGTCCAATGTGTGGTTTCCAGCTTTTAACCTGAGTTGGAAGGGAAGCCACTGGAGTATTATAAACAGGAACATGATGTGCTTGGGCTTCAGGATCCCTGGGGCTGGGCAGAGGGAAAGGGCAGAAGCAGGGAAACCAGTTAAGAGGATATTAGAGTAACTCGGGAAGAGAAAATGGTGGTGGTTTAGACTGGAGTGGGAGCAGTGGGTATGGTCAGAAGCTGAAGTGAGACCCGACAAGACTTGCTGCTGGACTGGAAGTGGTGTGCGAGAAAAGTAGGGAGTCCAGAATAACTTCCATGTTTTGGGCTTGAGCAACTGAAAGAACAGGGTTGCCATTAGCAGAGTTCCATGAAGAAGGGTGGGGGCAGTTTCTGAAGGAAGTATAGGAATTGAGCTTTTGATATTTTCAGTTTGAAATATTCAAGTAGAAGGTCTGGGGAGTGGTCCAGTCTGGACATATAAATGTTGGATTTTCAGCCTACAGAAGATATACAGAAATAAAAGAATGGTTGAGAAGACCAAGACAGTTGTGTGAGGCTTTGTTAGGGTCCAGGCACTCAGAAGCGGGATATACAACTCAAATCTTTGTCCACAAAGACCTCACAATAAACCAAAATAAATACATAAAAGAATGTGATTTAAAATACTAAATAAAATTGAATTAGAATGATTTCTGGGTGTAGAGTAGAGAATAAAGTGGAAGGGAAGAGCAGAAGCAGGGAGACAGTTTAGCAGGTTGCTATGCAATTCTCAGGGGACATCCTGTATTAATTTGGTGGTAGAAATGGGGGTGGAAAAAAAGATTTGGGACACAATAAGGAAGTGTAATCAACAGAACTTGGTAATTGTCTAATTCCACCAAAATACCTCATTCAAAAGACTTGAAAATAGTTTTGGTCCTTGAAGAAACAGGCAGTGAGGGTTAAGTTATAACTCAGGACTAACCTCAGGCATCCCTGAGGTGTAATACCAGCTCTATTGCTTAGCACCCATGTCATTCGGGTGAATTTTTAAACTTTGCTACTTTTCAGTTCCCTTACCTGTGACTGAGATAAATAATATTTAATTTGCTAGGATTTTATAAGAATTAAAGGGGAAATTATGCATAAGCTCCGAGGGCTTTAGCGTGGACCACATAGCTGGCATTTAGAAGATGTTACTCGCTTTCTATCTATTTGAGAAGTTTTTAAAAAATCAATAAAATAAAATAATGAAATAAAATTAGAACTCTTTAGCCCATACACCTAAAAAAGTAAAATTGAAGCAAAGAGCTGTATCAGAGCTCAGGTTCTCTTTCTCTCTAACTCTGCTTTCAGGTCTATTGGCTTTATCATCAGACAGACATCTAGCTGATAATGTAATAGCAGGAGGTACAAATCTGGTCACTGACACCATCGACTACAAGCTTTTAATTGTTTCATCACCAAGGCTCCTTTTGCCCAACCTTAAGCACAGCACCTATTAACTAACCCACCATCCATGTCCTTCTGGCTTGATATTGAATTGGTGTTCTGATGACTGGCAACCTCAGTGGAAAGGGTGTTTCCTTTCCAACATATTCAGCAAAGTTTGCAGGTATGACCCTCCTTGGCCTATGCTAGGGCAGGTTCCATCCTTGCCTGTGGACAGGTGGATGGACCTCCCTCATTTACCAAGGGCTGGGATCAGCCTCACCTAAACTCCATAAGAGTGGGGATAGGAGAGGAACAAGGAGGCAGAAAACATTGGTCCACTGCTCTACTTTTTGCTATTATATTATACTTTCACATATTTTGGTGATCCTGGCCATCACGCTTCTCATTGTTCTGTCTAGTAACCATGACTATGAAAAGCAGCAAACTCCTGGAAGGTGGGAACCTCATCTGAGACTTCGTTTGGGCTGCACTGCCTGCCCAGGCTAAGACCTCCATAAACAAGTGTTGAGTGGTTGTTTCCCTCCATTTTTGCCATCTTCTATCAATTAGGAGGAAAAACAGTGTAAGGTAACACATTCATAGGAGGCTTACACCGTGATGTTTGCCCACTGTGTATGATTTATATGAATTCCACATCTCTCTCACCTTTGCTTGAGGAAAACTTGTGAAGTGTCTGCTCTTCCACTCCTCGGTACACACACACACACAGGCACCCACACAAACACGCCCCCAGCCTCCTTCCACAGTTATCCATCAAAACCATATTGCACTGAGAAACAAGACATTCATTTTACTTCCACCAAGCCTTTTAACAATTGAAGATGGAACTACTGTAGTTAACTGCAGGGTAAATACAGGGATTCCTAAGGCCATAAACTCAGCATGACAAATTATCAAGCACATGGCACTAGAATAGAAAGGAGCTTCCAACCCAGGCTGAATCACCAGCTCACTGGTGGGAACAATTTATTTGATGCATTGAAAAACCAAACATTTATAAATCAGTTAAATAAGGAGCTTAGGGGGAGAGCTTCTGGGATATGGAAAAAAAGATTTTATTCTCCTTGAGCATTAGAGGACTGGAAATTTGTCAGGATCTGGGACATGCACACATCTGGTATGTGTTGCTGAGACCCTTGGTCACTTTGTAAAACCATGACCAGCGTGAGGTTCTTGTTGAAGGGTCTGCTCTCCTACTGTTGGAAAGCCTTTCCTCTAATGTCAGAAGGACGTGTTGCAATGGTCAATTATACCTCCAAAATAAAGCTCTGATTCACCCATCTCTGTTTTTACTGTATCCATTAGAGTCCACTCCCTGGCCTAGAGCACTGACTGCAACAGTCAGTTAACAAGTTTTCCAGCTTATACCTTTTTAAAAAATATTTTTAAGTTTTAGAATGATTTTAGATTTACAAAAAAGTTCCAAAAGTAATATGGAGAGTTTCCGTATACCCCTCACCCAGTTTGCCACAATGATGACATTCTGCATTACCATGGTACACCTGTCAAACTATATTAGTATTAATTAGATTCCAGACTACTTGGATATGGCCAATTTTTACACTAATGCCCATATTTCTGTGCCAGAATCCAATATTGTATACCACACTGCATTTCGTCTTCATGTCTTCTTAGTGTCCTTGGATCTATGACAGCTTTTAAGTCTTTTCTTACTTTTCATGCCGGAAGGGAGGGAGGAAGGAAGGGAGGGAGGGAGGGAGGGAGGAAGGGAGGAAGGAAGGGCCATTAGATTTTTGATTCATTTTATTTCAGATTTGCCAGGAAAACATCTGATTATAATTTGGCATTTCATGAGGAACTAGCCACTGGGAAAGAGTAAGCTGGTAAACTGCCTGGAATTTCTCACTGTTAACTGACAAATTGGCTTTTGACTAAGATGTGGTAGCTTGGTACAGGGAAGGAATGTCCTGATCACAAGGACACTCATGTTCCAGGCCATGTGACAGCCATATTTTGCAATATAAGTTAATAAATTGAAATTCTGATTTTGTACCCTATTTCTGAGTTTAATTAATGTGACCCTGGCTCTTGAATCTACTCTGAATGCTTGTAAGGATGGAGGGATGCAAGTCTCTATAGTTATGTTGGCAATGTTTTATTTCTTAAACTGGACACTAATTACTTTATTCTTTGTACCTTATTTGTATATCTGAAACATTTTATAAATATTTAAAAATAAAATAAAGGCCAGTATAAGGGCAATTGGACTGGGTTTTAGATGGCATTTCTTTAAGCCCCAGAGTAGCTGCTTTTTTTCATTTCCTTCTATTTTACACTCCAGCAACATTGAATTAATTAGATTTTTCTGTTCCATCTCCTGCTATGTTATTTCTTTTCCAGTTCCCTGTCCTATTCTTTGCCTTCTGCCTTGGAAATCATTCCCTTATTTCCTCAAGTCCCTCCCACAAAGGATTTTTTTTAAGACAAACATAATCACCCTATAAGACAATTCAGTAATTTTCTCTATACTGGGAAGCCTTCTCTTTCAACTCCCTTACTCCTGACTTACTGGGAGATCCACCTCTGCCCAGGCCCCATCTCTCCATCCAGCTGTGTTGTGAGTCCCTGGGTTGTTCCCACCGCACTGGTTATGATTATCTTTTAACAGCTCTGTCCTTCCACCAACTGAAAACTCCTCAACAGAAGGTACTGAGCTTTATTCATAACTCTATCCCTGTACCCATTAGTAATATGCCTGCCCATACTTATCAAACTGAACTGACCCTAGAAAATTCCCATATCTGTGCCTCGTTTCCTCCATTATATGGTTGCTAGATGTATAGAAGTGTATACACACACACATGCATGCATCTATGTTATATACACAAACACACAAACACAGTGCAGCTTAGAATAAATTTTGAGTCACATATTAACTGCCTAAAGCAAAGGTCACCTCTAATATTCCCAGAGTATTACGGCTCCCCAACTTCCTTCTTTTCTAAGTGAGAAAACTAAGGCCCAGAGAGAGAGTACAGCTAGCACAAGACCACAGAGAAGTGGGGGCTGAGCCAGGGCCAGAACCCAGGCTTCTTCCCAGGGTGCCTGTGATAGGTGATGGTAAGCAGGTTGTCAAACTTCCCAGTGCCCTTTCTCTTCAGAGCAGTCAGGTGTAAGGGCTCTCATTGGCACTTCCTCTCAGGCAAACCAGATGTGACCTCCAAAGAAGAGCATGGAGTAGTGTCCACAGTCAGTGGCCATTAACACAGCATTTTCACACTTCCAGTGCCTGGCCTGCCGTGGTAGTCTTGCTTCCTTCCAGTCAAAAGGCTCATGGCAGACACAGTAATATTTGTGGATTCTTTGAAGGCCTTTCCCCTAGAGTCTCGTTAGCTTCAGCTACTGGAGGCCTTGGCTGAGGCTGCCCTTTCCTTATTCTGCTGACCTGAGGTCATTTGGTATGAGTGGAAACAGAGGAGTTGGCTCCTTGGAAAAGTGTCTTGCAAAAACAAGTTACTTTCTTTTCAAGCTGAAAATTCCATTAACTAACTGGAATGGCCTTTATGGGTTTGGCATCAGATATGGGCTTGCCCTCCCCCTGCCCCTTCAGAATGTTGGGGTAAGTAAGAATATTCTATCCTTAGGACCAATGTGGAGAGAACATTCTGGCATGAATCTCTCAAACTGGCTGTTTTCTCTCTTGAAAAGGGTCCTCTTATTTATCACCCATCCCCATTGCCATGTTAGCAGGCTTATGACTGGTTTACTCCTTTCCTCTGTCCCCTGCTTCTATGAGGAAACTCCAGGATAATCCTATCTGGTCCCAGATGGATCCAACAGCAGTGTTCTCAAAGCTAGAGGGGCCCTTCTACTTCATATGGGTGAAGTCTTCATTTTTACAAATGGGGAAACAAATCCCTTGAGGAAGGACACTTCCCAAGCACGCACAATGTTAGAATTGGGACTGAGCTCAAGATTTCTTATTTCCAATCAAGGTCTCAGAGCTACAAGGAATTCTCAGACAACAAACAAAACCGGGTTTCAAACAGTGATAATATTTATCAAAAATTGCCTATTGGGGGAAGCGGATGTGGCTCAAGTGATTAAGCTCCCACCTACCACATGGGGGATCCATGGTTTGGTTCCTGGTACCTCCTAAAGAAGACAGTGAGCTGGCACAACAGGAGGACATGGCAAGCTGACACAACATGACACAATGAGACACAAGAGGAAAAACATAATGAGAGACACAACAAAGCAGGGAGCAGAGGTTCCCAGTGCCTCCTGAAAGAAGACTATCAAGACAGCAAGCTGACATGGAAGGCTGGTGTGGCAAGCTGACACAACAAGAGACACAAGAAGAAAAACATAATGAGAGACACAACAAAAGCAGGGAACGGAGGTGGCTTAAGCAATTAGGCACCTCCCTTCCACATCAGAGGTCCCAGGTTCAATTCCCAGTGCCTCCAAAAGAAACAATGAAGATGAACAAACACAGCAAGTGTGAACAAGGGGGTGGGAAGAAATAAATAAAATAAATCTTTAAAAAAATTTCCAATTGGCTTGTTCTTTCAGATACCTCTCTTATTCCTTTTTCATTTCCTTTGTTTGTTTATTCTTAACTCTTCATTCATCCATATATTTTGTTTGCTTTACCTGAAATTCCACTCAACTCCTTCCAACCTGTCCTTCAAAACCCAGCTCAGAGTCATTTCTCTGTGAAGTTGTCCTCCTCATGTCCCATCCTACATGGATAGTTCTAAACCTAGTTGCAGCTGAATTGCTGGGGAACTTGCTAAAAAAAGAAATTCTTGTACTTCATGTCTGGTAAATCTTAAAGCTTGGAGTTAGCACAAGGCTTTGCATTTTTAAGAAGCACACTGGATAATTTTGCTTCAGTTGAAAAGAACAAAGTATTGAGACTCTGTTCCAGATTTTTCAATTGGGGTAGAAGTAGAAAGCACACATACCTCTTCAGGATGTATATTATCGGGCTTTTTCTGAGAAATTTTGGTAAAACTCAACATCCTCAACTGCACATCTTGTCCCAAGTGAAATCTCTGCTTTAGTGTCTCATATCTTGTGGGTGTTTGAGGAAAGAAAGAAAAAGTCTGAAAAGGATCTAAAAAGAGCTAATGGATACTATCATTATCCTAAAATTAAACCTCACATTACCTTAAAGTTGCCATTTCCCATTAGAATTTAAGGTTTATGAGGATCAGAATGTATTATTCACCTGATGGATCTCTAGTACCCAGAATTACGACTAGCAGTGATTACGGACTTATTTGTTAAACAAACGAACGAACAAATGAGTGAAAGAGTGAATAAGTGAATGTCATTCCTGCTGGGCTGAGGCTTTTTGAGGGCAAAGATTGATTGCCAGCATCCCTGAATCCCCAGCACTCAGCAGAGTGTCTGGCACAGGATAGGTGCTAATATGTTTTACATTGAATTATATTCATTCCTTTAAGATTATTAATATAACAACAGGATTTAATGGGGAACATCCTGCCCAGTAAGAGTTCATTTCCATTCCCATTTTCCTACTATTTTTTCTGCCAGAGATAACTTGCTTTTCTAAGTGTAGGCTTATTATAAGTGCACGCTCTTTAACTCAGACTTTAAAATATTAATATTGGCTTCTAGAATGCTAATTTTGTAACACAACAGAAGGGGAGAGGATTAAATACCTTCTTTGTTGGAGCAAAGAATATTGCAGAAGAAAAAATAAAGATAAGATGCTTGTGATGATGTTTGGGACAGTGAGATTTTTAAAGTATCTTCCTCCCAACCTCCATTAAGAAACAGAAAACAAATTTTAAAGATTTGTATCAATAAGGAATGAAAAGAGAGGGAAAAAAATCACTTACTGATTTTTGAGCCCAGAGTCATGCTTTTCAAAGACTGTTGTAAAGTCAAGCATCAGAGAATGACCTGGGGAATCCTAAGCACCATCACAGACCAATTGGATCTTATTTTAAGACTCTCTCCAGGTGATTCTTAAAGGTTGATAGCCAGCATCCTAAAGAAGAAGGCTCTGTAAAGAAGAAATACCTCTCTAAGAACTAATGAGATCGCAGAGGTACAATCGACACTTAAAACCATAAGAAGGGGAGTTGGTGGATTGAAATATTGGTCCTAATTCTTCATTTCCCTGTAAGAATATTAACCATCCATGACTTTGCTATGGACTCATGGTTGGTGGAGTGTATTCCTTGCCCTGTGACTTGCAGAGTGGCAGTTGACTTTGATTTAGCAAGTATGACTAAAGCACATAGATAAAAAAATCATGCATGCTTGCCATCTTGGGCTTGCCATGTCTGCCATCACCATGAGCACATAACTTGGGTGGCCACTGTCCCATAACCTGGGCTGCAAAATGAGACGTGAAGAACAGATCTGAACCAGACTTACAGCCCGAAGCTAAGCCCATCAGAAACCTACAGAGCCCAAATGAGGTTACAAGGTGTTGCTAGAAGCAGCTAGAAAGACCCTCAGCCTCAAAATTCTTCCAGAAGGGAAAAGTAGTACCTACCATACTTATGAATTAACCAGGGAAAGTAGCTGCACACAGGCATTTATATCCAAATAGCCTCACTCCGAGATAAGGTTTAAATATTTACTCATTCATTAATTCATTCAGTTATTCATCAAATAATTACTGAACACCAACCATGACACTGTCTAAGCCTGGGGTTCTTAAGCCTCTGAAAAAGCATCTGTCCTTTTATATATTTTATTCTGAGGAAAGAATTTATGGCTTTCCTCAGCTATCCAAATGGATCTTTAACTGCCAACCAAATGGGTAAAGGCCCCTTGTGTAAGTATTCTCCAGGGGGTTGATTTATTTGCCATAGAAAAAGAGTATTGAATAGGAGCATTACAGCTGCTCGCCTATAAAGTGCAGGCCATAGAAAATGTTCTGCTGAAATCATTTGAATATTGCTGGAAGAATCAACCAGTAGGGCTGGATTTTAATGTGCTAATAACTAAATGAATACATTACTCATTTGCAGTGATCACCCATACCATTTGCAATTGGTACTCAAGCAATTTGTGAATTGTACCCTAAAATTATAATAAAACTACTGAATGTTTGTTGATACCATATTAAATTTTAACTAGCATACTAATAATCTCATAATTAGGACTCTATTATCTTTTAGTTAGACCTTGACACTGACAATTTGTTGTATAGTAGCTATTTTCCCCGTTACACTAGTGCCAAGCCCTAGGAGTTGCCGTATGGCTAACATTTTCTTTTTTGCTTGTATAATGACTTTAAGATCTTCCACTCTTCTGACTTGTCTTCTCCGCATTTCCCAGTTTGTCACTGACCTTTTTAAATATATCAGCCCAAACTGACCAGACTCCAAATGCAATCAAATGCTTATCCCCCTTCCCCACTCTCTACACAGTGTCTAACAGAGCACATGGCACACAGTGTGGCTTCCAGTCCCTGAGAATCAGTCCTAGGAGGCCATTCTTGGCTTGCCCAGTATCCATATACACCTATGAGCCCAGCGGGCCCCCTGAATGCATGCCAGACTCTCCCACTGCTGCTCTGGATTTCTGGATTTCCAGGGCCTTCTAACCCATGCCAGCCTTTGGGGAGCTGACAGCTTCTTGGGGAAGACATCACTTGCATGAATAATATGACAACCATCTGAGTTGGCAGCCAGGGATGGCAGAACTTCCTAGGGATGAAGCCAAGGTTGGCAGATTTCCCATCACCATTCAGCTCCTGGAGGCCCAGAAAATTCATGTGACCATGTCAGGTGCTCCAGGCCTTACGACGGGAAGACATAGAGTCAGCTGGGATAGTATTCTCCTCTGCAGTCACTGGGCATCCTACAGAGTTCCATTTTCCTTAGGAATTCCTCACAATGACTGAGGAATTCCTCACTCTTGCCCATTAGGTGCCTATTACAAGTGGGCAGTATGAGTGGGTCTCTTTAATTCTCTCATCTAAAAAGTGGGGATCATAGTAATAAAGTATTCAAGAAGAATGATGTATACAACCTACTCTCAAATGTTTAGAAATATATATATATATATATAGAGAGAGAGAGAGAGAGAGAGAGACAGACAGACAGACAGAAGTGCAGGCAGATGGATAGATGGATAGAAAGAATGATATGGCAAATGTGGGAAAATGTTAAAGGCTGGTGGATCTGGTTATCTGGGTGGGAGGTACGTTGGAGTTCTTTGTATGGGCTTTGTATTATTTCTGCAACTGTTCTGTAAGCTTGAAATTATTTCAAAGTAAAAAGGTTTAAAAGAAAGTATTATGCAAGATCATTGTCAGGATCAAATTAGATAAGGCAGTCACACACATTCTACAGAGGTCAATAGTTAGAGCTCCCATCACAGGGCAGTGTTCTAAAGACTGTTAATACCCTGTTTCTATAAAGCTTACAACACCCTCAGATAGGCTGGGCTGTTCCCATTTCGAGGAAACTGAGTCATGCAGGATTTAGTTGACTTGTATGTGTTCACATAACTAGGAAGAGTAAAATTTCTTTCCCAGGGCTGGGTACATAATGAACACTTAATGTGAACTTGTTGAATCAATAAAAGTGCCAGATATTGGGTTTTAATTCAGGCTGACTCCAAAATTCACATCCCCAACACTTGCGCTGTCTTGCTTAACTTTAATTGTAGACTGCTGTTATTGGTGAAAACTTCCCCTTTGGTCATCGGTTCTGATCCCCCAAACTGATTCACTGTGAGTCAGATCCCATGAAACCTTCTGGATAATGTCTTGATCATTTGCATCATTCATGGGCTAAAACCTGGCGCAGTTTCCTGCTTGGGCCAACATTTAGGGAAATGTTAGTACTGGCACTATGCTTGAGAACATCAGGCTCCTGCTGGGAGAGGTAGAAGAGGAAAGCTGACATTCACAGAGAATACATAATATTAACCATACCATACTTTAAAGATGCCAGGCAGTTTAAGTATTTTATCCTCACACAACCTCATGAGGTAAGGACTAACACTATCTTCCTTTTGCAAATGAAGAATCTGAGAATATTCATTTAACATCTAGTCCATGAAAATCTCTGGTTCCTCAGCAAAAATTAACATGATTAAGTCATGTTCTCTGACTTAAAAGACACAATTTGGCAAAGTCCCCAGCATGATACAGAGTTCAAATCCTGCTCCACCAGTGAGTGCAGGTGAATCAAGCAAAGGGGGGTTGCCATCTCTGAGCCTCAGTTTACTCACCTGAAAAATGGGGATATTTATTGTAAAATAAGAAGATATAAGGTGGCTGTAAATACTCAATTAGGTAATATCTGTAAAGTACACTTTACCTGGCACAGATTAAACAAGAAATATGCATTGATAACATTATTCTGAACATGTAATAGGAAAACAAAAACATAAACTAAGCCATGAGATTTTTAATTGCTAGATGAGGGTTTCAGATAGTGAGGGTTTTCAGAGAAAATGAGAGGTCACTTCCTTCCAGCTTGGGAGAGAGGTGGGGTTGGGGTGGATTTGGTGGTCTGTGATGCAAGTCAACAAGGAAGAAATCATTATGGAGTTGTTATTCTCTTAAAGGCCTTGAGGCTAGGTAGGGGACAGACAAAGAATTGAATGAGACTGTCTCCCTTGATAAAGGGTTCAAAATCCAGATGACATGTCCACATGAAATCATAATATCTTATATTTCTACAGATTGTAGGGGATCTATAGATTGTTTGGAAGGGAGATAAGGCTGTCTTATATATATACTCAGTACTTTTACAGTTTCCAGGGTTCTGCATGATTCCACTTTACAGAGATGAAGTGTGTTCCCCATCCATCCAAGCTCACTTGAGTGGTAAGTGGCAGAGTCAGGGCTAACTAACACTCCAGTCTGCCTAACTCGCTGTCTTGTGCTCTGTCAGCTCTGAGCATCCTGGACTGACTGGGTTGGAGGTGGGAGGGTTATTCAGGGAAGGCTCCTGCGAGGAGGAGGCAGTGAGGTCCAAGGACCCCACCTGCCACAGATGTGGCCTGGTTGGTGGTATCACTGGGCAATCATCTTCTGTTCCAATAACCAGTGAGAAGGGTTGGCCTCAGAGGAAGGCCTTTTTTTTTTTTTTTTTACTCTATTCCACTGCAGATGCGAAGCAATTGTTTCCAAATAAACCATCTTCATTTTTTGACAGGGTTGACTCTCCAAGTACTGTGTATCCTATTCCAAAACAATGAGAAGCAGTGTCATGGCAAAGAAAGAACACAGACTTTGGGATCAGAGAGATGTGGTTTCTAACACCAGCTCCGACACTTAACAGCTGCAGGACTTGGAACAAGCTATTAAGCCACTAAGATCCTCTGTTTCATCTGTGAAAGGGGACAATAAAACCCATCTACAGGATTGTTGAAAGGATTAACTGATATAATGTGTTCAAAGTGTCTGGATCATAGCGAATTCTTTAAAAAATGGTCACAATTTTTATCATCACCTTTACATTAGCTGCAATGTAATAAGTTAAAATTACAAAAAAAGACTTGCTCCCTAGATACAGTAACTTTTTCACATAGTCCCTATGCTTATAATGCCAGAGATGGCCAGGCAGTTTGCTGATTCACAGCTTCAAGAGGAAAACTGTTTGGAGGCAGGAGCTGCAAGAAACTCACTTCCCAGGCTAGAAAACATATGGTCAGTCAATGTGTGTGTGTACGTAATAGGGAAGCTAGAATGAAGTAAAGAATCATGCAGATATCCAGACTGCATAATTTGTGCTCTGCTCAGGACCAGATATATTAGCGTAGAAGGATAAAACACAGTCCTCTAGTAGATAAGAGGACTGCCCACTGCCTGTACATTCCTTCCATTATTGTCTCAAGTATATGTAAATATTCTCTGGAGACAGTCTGATTCTGATGGGCAAATTTTATGACTTCCAGCTCACACCCTGGTGGTATGGTGACTTAACATCCCTGGCAGGAAGGGGACAGGATTCCTCCAGTACAGAATGTACACACAAGAGCTCGGTGCTGCACATAGAAATTCTCCCTCTTAGAGCATCTCCCTACATAGGCCATGGACTGAGACCCCCAGCTGTGGGGAACCGATGCTTACTAGTGAAGCTGCTCTTGCTCTGTCCCTTCTCTACGCAAACAGAGTTTTGTTCCATCCAGTACTGTGTGAGTAGTGCTTTTGTTGGCGACCCGGCACCTGTATTGGAGTAGGTCGGCATCTCTTTAGATGTCTCTCCTTCTGACTGAGAAGGAAAGTACTTGGGAGTAATTGCAGGTCATTCCTTCAGCACCTGGGGATCATTTCAGAAGCATGGCTTTTATCGCAGCTGACTGGGCTTTGTACACCCAGTGCATTGTTGGAGACTTGCTTTGCTACCACGTGGGATTGGTAGAATTGAGAAGGTTACGTCATTCCACAATGACTCCAAACTAAGGTTGTATCCTTCATATTCTTAATATGTATACTTTGGAAAGTTGACTTCAGACCTAGCCACACTGCTGAACAGCACTCCAGAGTTTCACAGGACTCTTATATGATCTGAATTTGTCCAGCTGGAAAACCTTCCTGGAGCTTGGCGTTTAGTGGGAGATACTTAACATACATACAGAAGATATATACATAAGAAAGCAGGCAATTACTACTGTTGACAGTGCTGTTTTAGTGCAAGTATGAGATGCTGTGGGAACTGATAGGAGACTCACCTGATGCAGTATTGGTGGCCAACGTATTATAAATTTACCCCAAAATTACCTTTAAGTTAAAAATGAGACTAGATTAAGACACTAACCAAATAGAGGCAGTAGGAGGAGGGAACTGGGATGGAGACAATGTACCTAGATGGAGGAACATCAATGTGCAGACGCCTGGAGATAAGAGAGCAATCCAGGAATTGAACAAAGATCAGCCATAGCTGGAATGTAGAGCTGATGGTGGAAGAACGGCAAGAGATGAGGACAGAGAGGAAAGAGGATGCCGACTTGATGGATCTGATAAACCATGAAAGGAGATTGGTATATACCTTTGATAATAAACATACCTTTGGGAAGCATCTGAAGTGCTAAGCAGGGGCATGACAGGATCAAATGTTATTGGAAGCAGTATAGAAGGTGGATTGGAGGTAAGATGTGAAGACGATGAAGAAAGAGAAAGAAAAGCAGAAGAGGAGGAAGCAGGGAGGAGAAAGAGGAGCAAGAACCATCCTCATCCCCAACGCCATCACCACCACCACCACTGAAATGGAACACGTGGTCAAGAAAGCAAGAGCCTCTCTTGTGGCATCGGATGGCTCTGCCCAATGCAAAGAATAGGATGAGCAAACGAAAGGGACTTAATAAATGAATACCATGCCATATATTTGATTTCATAGTTCTCCCTGCAATGGCTAGTAGGACTATCAGAATGTAGCATTGGAAAAGTGACTAATCCAAAAGAATAAATATCAAATAAATTTATTCATGTATGGTTCTTGTAAATCACAAAACACATCACTGTAATATGTACTGCAAAGTTTTACAAATGGGAGAAGTGTCTGGTTAACCAAAACTGATGATCTACCTTACATATAAGAGACCTAATTATAAACACTGAAAGGTAGGGCCATAAGAGAAATTGTGGATTATTCTGTACAACATAACTATTGAAGAGGTGAGGAAACCAACTCAGAGAAGGAGAAGGAAACTGCTCAAGATTGTAAAGCAAATTAGTGGCACATTAGTGGTGGGGTCTTTTGGACTACAGTCATTTTTTCTTTCTACTTTAAGTGTGACTGTATCACTTATAAAGCTGTGGGTCAG
This sequence comes from Cabassous unicinctus, assembly GCA_029593785.1. NCBI lineage: Eukaryota > Metazoa > Chordata > Mammalia > Cingulata > Chlamyphoridae > Cabassous > Cabassous unicinctus. Next base: position 25,828 of record JAQZBX010021929.1, read on the forward strand.
ATAAACTATCAGAGTAATATATTCCCAAGTATGTGCCAAGGTATGTTCACCAGTATGCACGCACTAATAAATAGTAGTAGCAGTTTTGCACTATGTATATGGGGGAGGGAGATGGAGGAGGGGGATATGAAGTTAAATGGATTTCTTTATTACAGGATTTATAAGCTAATAGGCCTTTGAAATCCTAAGAGAAGGATTTCCATCATCCTAAAGGTGAATATGACATTAGAATAATGTTGCTTTTCACAAATTATGCTCATCATATTGACTTCAGGATTGACATTACAATTTTATATTATATGAAGAGCCATGTACATTTCCTATTATATACTTAATTTAATTATGCATCACTAGAAGTTAATCTGCTTCTCTTGAAATTCAGCCAGAAGACTTTAACAGATAAAAGGGTTCAATGACTAAATAAATCACATCAACTTCTTCCTGCTTTCAACATTTTCTGGTTTACTTCAAAAGAATTGGCAGTGTCTATCACCTTCAGTTGGATTACTTGTCTAATGACTGTCAATCTTCTGCCTTCATAAATATGTTTTACTTCAATGCAACATCTGAGTGTAATATTTTATAAGCAACAATTGAAGAGCCAAGTTAAACTCAGCCACATGAGGTGCAACAAATGCAAATAACTCAAGTGATCATCAAATGAAAGGCCAATATCTATGCACAGCTAGTTTGCTCAAGCAAGGCCTAGTGGCTAACAAATATTATTTGACATTGTGTAACACACAATGTAACTTTAGAGACATCAACATGGGAGGGAGAAGATATGTACTAGAATTAAGGAACTGAGAATGATGCAATTAACTATTATTTTATGGACAACCCTTTGGGAAATGCTGTTGTCCTAGAACAAGGAACAAAGTGTCCTGGAATCTTGCCAAGCTCTCATCACTGGGTAACCATTTGGAGTTGAGATTCACAGATATTCAGGTGACTCTTCAAGAAATTTCTCAAGTCATTATTGTGTTCACCTAACCATAATTCCATCTTTCCTCTTAGGACTATTTTATTTTAAGTTTTCAATCAGTGAAAATTTCTGGTGATTTTAAGATTTCTGTTACTCAAAACAATGTATGGTCTAAAAAATGTAGAAGATATATAGGAATGCATGCCCAATATTAAAAGCAATATATACATCTATCATTATCTTAAAATGTATTTCACTTTCTAAAATCTACTTATTTTCCCTACATTTTTATTTTCCTCTTTTTGAAGTTAACACATCTGAATGACACTTTAAATGCTGTCAAAAGAGGATAAACTAAAACATATGATCTCAAATGTGAATGAATGTTTTGCCAATTCATAATGAGAGTTAAAAAAATTGGTACCTTATTTTAAAGAAGGAACATGGCAGTTTGCAAGTCTATTATTGCCCTAGTAAGTCAAAACAAAGTCTGCCCCTGGGTCAAGAGTTCTTCATTGTATGATAGTCCTAAGGCACCATTTTTTTGAGGGGCCCAAGGGTATGTAAACTATTAGGATAGCGTCTTAAATACCTCCAAGTTTCCTATAAAAATCTGAAAGGTCTTCCTCAAATACTTGTAGTGGGTTGAATGGTGATCCCCAAAAAGATTTGTCAACATCCTAAACCCCAAAACTGGTGAATGTGAATTTATTTGGAAAAAGTGTCTTTGCAGTTAAGGATCTCGAGATGAGGCCATCCTGGATGATCCAGATGGGTCATAAATCTAACAACAACTGTTGTTGTAAGAGGCAGAAAAGGAGACGATAGAGGCACGCAGAGGAGAAGGCCATGTGAAGACAGATGCAGCTATTTGAGTTATGCAGTCATAAACCAAGGAAAACCGGAAGCTGGAAAAGGCAGGGAAGGACTCCTCCCTAGAGTCTTGAGCGGCAGGGAAATCCTGCTGTTACCTTTATTGTGGACTTCTGGCCTCTAGAACTGTGAGGGAATACATTACTGTGATTTGAAGCCACTAAGTATGTGGTAATTTGTTATGGCAGCCACAGGAAACTAATACACTGCTCAAATACTCAATATCTCCCCACTTGGAAATCATTAGAGACCAATAAGAGGCTTGAGAACAATATGGAGACAATGGCTTAAGTTTCCAGTGATTTTATCCAAAAACAGGGATGAGGTATTCTTTCTGTTTCTCCTGCGATTGTTGAGAGGGCTTGAGGACTTTTTTTTTTTTTTTAATAAAGCACATTATGATCTGTAAGTATTATATATGAAGTAATTGTTGAAATATTTCTCTGTACCGTAAAACTTATATTTCTTTAAAAAAATTTTTGTACCATAAAATGTAGTACCTCATATTTTACATTGTCTTCTTTACAATTAATCAGGAGTTCTTTTTTATATTTCCAACAAAATATAGGCTCTTCCCTGAGCCTCAGCTTTCTCATCTGTAAAATGGTGATAATATGTGTATTAGTCAGACAAAGGGGTGCTGATGCAAAGTACCAGAAATCTGTTGATTTTTATAAAGGGTATTTATTTGGGGTCAAAACTTACAGTTACAAGGCCCTAAAGAGTCCAACTCAAGGTTGCTTTCTCACCAAAGTCAGTTGCCACGTGTGAGAGCAAGATGGTCTCTGATCTCTTCGAGGGTTCAGCTTTCTTCTCTCTGGGCTTCCTCTCTCTCTGTTGCAGGCTGGCATAACGCTTGTCTCTCAGGGCTTCCTCTCTCTCCTGGCATAGGCCTCATTTCTTTCTGGGCCTTCTATATCAGTCTCAGCTCTCTTCCCAAGATCAACTGTAAACTATCAGGCAAATGGTCCATCTCTCCCCAGGGCTTTAGCTGTTTGAGTTTTCTCCTTTCTGTCACACGACAAGATCAAAATGACAATATTCTCTCCTCTTCCTGTGTGTCTTCTTGAGTGAGTGTCCATTTATATTGGCCCACCAAGGGGGCAGGGACTCAACCTAAGTTACTTGGCCTTACTGACATAGCCCCATCAGAAGCCCTAAGTTGATTTTATCCAGTAAACTTAATCAGAGGCCCCTCACTGAATTTAATACAATCAAAGGGTATCACACCCAGAGGAACAAATTAGTTTAAAACATGATCTTTCTCTTCTGGGGAATCTTAAATAATCTCAAACTGTCACAATATGATAATACCAACTTCATAGATTTGTGAGAGAGTTAATCAAGTTAATACATGTAAATAATTTAGGAAAGTGCCTGACACACAGTAATGGTTCTGTAAGCGTGAATTGTGATCATTATTAATATTATTATTATTGTTATCATGCTTACCACAATGCTAATCATGGAGTAGAAACTCAACACTTGTGATCTGATTAAAAAGCAAGGCGGTGTATGATTGATTTAGCTTGTTTCAAAAAGTTTAGATATCCATTATGTATGGAGAAACTTTTACGGTATTTCTTGACATTACTAATCATGATGGTATCATGGTGAAATAAGGCATCTTGGACTTCAAAGCAAGACATGTCTAGGCTCAAATACTTGTTCAATGGTGAATTTGCTTTGTAACCAGAATCAAATTACATCTGTTTGCCCAGTCAGTCTGTCTGACCAATCTTCCTTGACTTCCCCACCCCCATGGCAAGAATCCCAGCAGCTATGAACTAGTCAAAGGTCATCGATTATTAAATCAAGGCTAAGCATCTAATGCAAGCTGAGCCATCAGAAATACCTTTATGGGGATTTAGAAAATGACCTTAGAGAAAAAGAGATGAATTTTTTTTCCAGGCAATAAAAGCCCAAAAGTTAGTCTAGGGGTCAGAGGGAAGGAAACAAGACAATGAAAATGAGATAAGGCACAAGAGTGGAACAGAAAGGAAAAGAGGATAGGGCTTCTTGGTTTTCAGGTCTGGGCACGTTTTGAGGTTGGGTCATATCTCTGCCCTTAGGTTCCATGACATCCATCTCTATGATTATAAAAAATTTCACTTTTTTTTTCTTTTTCTTTTTTGACCAAAGGGATTTTGTTGTTGTTGCTATTTTTGCCACTGTTACCTGTATTTATTATATAAATATTATTTATTTTATTTGAGTTTTTGTTTTTCCTTTTAAAAATGAGCATATGAATAATTATTTTATATCACAGTTTTAAGAATAGTAGATTATGAGCATAGAGTGTGTAGCTCTAAGTATGGAACACAGACACACAAACATGCCCTAACTTTTAAAGCAGTCTCCCTCCTATGCCAACTTTTGCTTCTTCTTCAGCATCCTCTTTATTATTGTCATGGTCCCTTTGTTATACACATATAATTACAAGTGACTGAGTTTGTATTCGGATCATGGAAAGGACATGATAATAAGTACTTAAGAGACACAACTCTGCAAGTCAATGTTCCATGGCTTAATAAAACCCATGGATATAATTACATTGTTTTTTTTTCCCTAAGAGCTTCAAATAGGACTAGAAGATACCAAAACATTTAGTCAACCATATTTTGCCTACATTAATCCAAACAGATGTTCCCAAGTCCTTTTCCGAAATTGTTTTGATATGTGCATACATCCATTTGCTACTAGAGGGATGGTTTTGATTAGTCTGGTCAATTAAGTCAAATAATCAGTCATTCAGTCAAGCAATCAATTGGCCTGTTTCCAACCTTCTCACTTCACCAAACAGGCTTGATTATATCGTTGATCAGTTTTACATTTAATCTTCACACATTTCCTCTTAAATAGAAGACCCAGGCATAACAAGGCATAACAGAATTCCTCCAAAATAAAATAGAGCGATGGGACAGACTTGAGAATTTTGCTTTTCATAGCAGCTCCTTTTCCTCCACAAATTACACGCATATATAAAAGGAGGAAAAAAGTAACTCCTTCTGCCCTGAAGTACAAGTTATCTTCATTTTACTGGTGGGGAAACTGAAGTTCAGAGAGATGAGATGACTCATCTAAAATCACAGAGCATTAAGGCACAGGGCATCCCAAGGTGCCAAACCATAAATGACATAAACTGTACCTACTTTTCAGTTAGACAGAGTACCTAAATGGCAGGAGGCTCATCTGACGCATCAAGAAACACACATTTGCAAGAAAGCTAAACCATCAAAACTGATGGTAGATAACTTCTGGCAAAAGAAGGGCTAGGAAGCTCAGTGCACAGAGGAGCCATCACCTCTGTTGCTCAAGTAAAAAAGTGAAAAAGCTATAGGGAAAGAAAACAAACCTGAGCAAGACAGCCCACTCCCTGCGGTATGCATCCTTTACCTTTATTGAAAAAATAAAAATATAATCCAAGAAGCATTGTCTATAGAGAGTGAACTAAATGGACCATTTGCCTAGAGATAAACTGATGCAATATTTCTGTTCAATTCCAGCTACTTCACATTTAATTAATCTGTTTTCTCCAAAGGCTTGGGTAAGGCAGAAAACTACTTGAGTAAGGGACTATATCTTCTCTGCTGTATCCTCAGTAATCAGCAAAGAGCACAAGGAATGTTTGTAAGATGCTGAATGGATTTTCAGGCATGACATTCCCTCAGCTTCAAATTTATTTCCCTTGCCGCTAACTCTAAAGGTCCAGCTTAAAGACCATCTTCTTCAGGAAGCCTTTCCCATTCCCATTCTTCCCCCATTAAAACAAATGTCTCTACGCCCTTTTATTTTGCTTGATCGTAGTGTTAGCTAAATGGCACACGGCAGACTCCCTCTACACTGTAAGGTCCCACTAGTTTGTAACCATTTCTCACTAGACAGTTTTACCTCAATACCTAGGATAGTGACTTTTGATTAACAGGAGAAAGAAGTTTGATAAATAAATAAAAGCAAACATGAATACAGCTATTGCATTTGTTGGGTGAGCCCAAGAAAAAATGCTGATAAAGTTTGCTCTTGCCATCATCCCTTCAAATACTTAGTAGTTATGACTTTCTCTTTCCTACTAGTTCAGTTCTCTTCTGCTCTCTCTCCATCCAGGAGTGTTGTCATAAGATTATCACAAATTAAGGGAGTTTTATTTTAGCCTGGAAAAGGTAATAAATTGAAAAATTTGAAGTTGGTGAGCTGACAGAGATCATTTTATTTGGAGGAGTGGACTCATCATCTCTAAGAAGAATTCTATCTATTCCAGATTTTCTATTCATTATTTCTAGGATATCAGTTGAAGATA
>JAQZBX010021930.1:0-31924 GCA_029593785.1 Cabassous unicinctus
GTGAACTATGGTCCATGCTTAGCGGCAAAGCCTCAGGATGTATATATCCATTGCAGGTGATGTGCCACACTAATGAAAGATGATTTTGTGGGATGTTATGGGAAGTGTGGGAGGTGGGGAACATGGGAATCCTTGTAATTTTTGTGTAACATTTATGTAACCTAGGTATCTTTTAAAATAAATAAATAAATAAATAGATAGATAGATAGATAGATAGATAGATAGATAGATAGATAGATAAAAGTAAAGGCAACCACTAAAGAAAGAGTATATAGCTTTCAAATAAGTAGAGAAAAATAAAGTGGACTACAGAAAGCTTTATCAATCCAAATCAGAGCAGGACAGGGGGGAAAGGGAGTAAAGGAAAAGAATGTAAAAGAAGAGTCAAAAGAAGACGGTATAAATACAAATACACCTGCCAAACAATAAATATAAGCAATGCACTACCAATCCAAAGACAAGAATTACTAGAGATTTTTTTTTAAATAAAGAAATCAAACTTATTCAATTAATAAGAGACACCCCTAAAGATAAACCATGCCAAAAAAAAAAAAATGTTTTAAGTGGGAACATGGGGATGGAAAAGAGTAATACTCTGCAAATACTAACCAAAAGAGAGTCGATACACCAATGTTAATATGAGAAAATACAGTTAAGTTAAAAAGTATAATTAAGGGTTAAAAGGGACATTACCTAACAACAAAATGGAAAATCCATCAAGAAACTGGAATCATTATGAACTCATATGCATGAGCAGTATAACCTCAAAATACAAAAAGCAGAAACAAACTTACTATTTCAAGGTAAAAATAACAAATTGACAATCATCAGGGGTGGTATTTCCTCCTCCAGTTTCTTGGCAATGATTATATATAAGCTCTCACTGTCAAATCTAAGTACAGATGAAGCGCTGCTTGTGTCAAATCCTGAAATTCTCAACCTCTGAAAAGATAACACCATGTAGATGTCCTCTAGGATTTGGGGAAATCCCTGAGGAATGGCGTCCTCCTCCATAAGAGCTGTGACCAGAGGCTTCCTGAGTCTAGACTTTCGTGGGGGGTGGGCGTGGGAGAGGGCAGGAGGGGAGAGGTGTTATTAAGCCCTGGCCCTCACAGGAAGGGCTGACCCAGGGCAGAGCCTCTGAGCTGCAGACGGCACATGCCCCAAATGTAAACGCTATGAGCGTGGCCTGCGGTGGGCACATTCACTGCAGGGCCACAGGGCCACAGATTCAAACGGCCTTTAGAAAAATGGTGTCTTCTGCTCCGATGAGCACATGAATCGAGTGTTGACTGCATGAAAAACGTAAACATGGAGCTTAAGGAGATGAAGGGAGAAAGTTGAAAAAACATTTGGGACTTAAAGGGAACCCACAAATTAGAAACATTTAGATACAAAGAGGAGCATTCGGTACCAACAAGTCCCAATGACATGTCAAGTGCCTGGCTGTGCAGAACCATGCCAGACGAGCCTGGTGTCTGAAAGGCAGCTGGAGCTGCTGGAGTGACTAGAAGTTCCCACGACCCTGAATGGTGAAAACACATTTTTGAACTATTTTTTGGAACCAGGATGGATTTGGGTAGCAGAATAAAAAGAGCATCTGGCAGTAGACTATACCAAGTGCAAGTGCTCTCAGGTGGGAAGGACAGCGCAGGTGAGCAGGTAGGAGACAGAACAAGTAGGTTCCGCAGGAAGGAGGTTGTGAGCGTTTCTAGGACACGCAGAGAAAAGCCAGTATCTTTTGCCTACCTCCACACACAAACTGCAGTTTTCTTGAACAACACATTCACTTTTTGGACAAACCATCAAATTTTAAACAATCATCAAGGCCCAAAATTCTGATTCCAAATTTATGATAATTCCTCTCCCATTTTATCCTCTGTGAAGCCGATAAATAATAACCAGTCATGCCTACAGAAAAGTCCAACACCTTTCTGCAAATCAATGGCTTAAATTGCTCACAAATTGCCATGCTTTAGAATAACACATGCTAAGAAATAAGGCACTGCTACATCCTCTTGAATCAACAAGCAAGTTCTACAAAACCATATATTTATCTTTAAAACTACACAAAAAATGTGAGAATTATTACAAGGTAAATAGTATCATGATAGTTGTATGGGAGATAAATGATACATAGATTAGATAGATTAGATAGAGATAGATGGGGAGAGAAAGAGAGCTATAGATAGAACTATTGAGATTAGATAGATATTGATAGATTAAGAATGAGATTCAGAATAGTTATATAAAAATTCAGATTGATACACACAAATTATTACTATACTTATCACCTAAGGAACATAAGTGGCAGGGAGAGAAGATATGTTTGTATGGGTTTCTTCTTTATTCCAAAGCCTTAAAAACAGTTTGAATCCAGAACACTATAGATATGTATTATTTTTCATTGCTTTATATCTGAATGAATCTAAGTACATTTAATCCAGCGGTTATTAACCAGAATAAATACAAACTTAGAATTCTGTTAAATGGAAATAACTACAATGTAAAACCAAAAAGAGAGATCATAAAAGCATTGTTATTATTAATACATTATACAAACTGCTAATAATACAGTCATAATTATTCTAGTCCTAACGCTTGTCCAGGAGAATTTATGACTGGGTATGTTACAGCAAACTCCATTTGGAAGCTGCCTGGCAATTAAATTAATCTTCCTTTACTTATGTGGGTGATTAGAATAGCATCATTCCTCAAATCAAGCTGATTCTTCGGAGCATCATGAAGATCTGCAGATACCTGCTATTTGGTTGTTATAGGAGTGTACTGTGAGCTCATCAAAGGAATTGCCTGCAAAGATCTCTATTCTTAAACTCCCAGAGCCTTTTGCCCTCTGATATGCCAAGAGAATGAATGAAGCTGTAGAGTTTTGAGCAGCTGCTGACGGTGACCAACACCTCGTTTGGACTCTGTCCCTCTAACCCCCAATTCTGTGCCTCTCTGTCATTTTCTTTCTTGTTCCCAAATAAAAAAAGAACTTAGACCAGGCCCCAATGATCCAACATGAATAAAGCAAGCCTAGCCTTATATGCAGGCCAAAAGATGAAGCCATCAGCTACTCTGAGAGAAGAAAAGTCACATATTCAATAGAAAAGTAACTGGAGAAGGAAAGGGCATAGTGGAATTGGTGGGTTAAATTAATATTTCAATTAAACACTTGAGTATTAACTTTCTAAATTACCAAGTATATTGGCCAGCCAAAGGGGTGTTGATGCAAAATACCAGAAATCTGTTGGTCTTTATGAGGGTATTTATTTGGGGTAGAAGCCCAGTTACCAGGCCATAAAGCATAAGTTACTTTCCTCACCAAAGTTTATTGCCATGTGTTGGAGCAAGATGGCTGCCAACATTTGCCAGGGTTCAGGCTTCTTGGGTTCCTCTCTTCCTGGGGCTCCGTTTCTCTCCGGGATCAGCTCCTCTGTTTCCTCCACAAGGTCAGCTGTAGACAATGAGGCTCTCTAGGCTTTATTTCTCTCCACAAGGCCAGCTGTGAACTGTCAGGTGAACTGCTCATCTCTATCCTGGGGCCTACTGTCCTTCCTCACGACCAAGCTCCTCTGTGTGCTTGCTTCCCTGGGCTCCAGCATTAAAACTCAGCTTCAGAACTCCAATTCAAAACTCCAACTCTCTCCTTTGCCATGTCTTTTATCTTTGAGAACCGACCCACCAAGGGGCAGGGCTCAACGCCCTACTGACGTGGCCCAATCAAAGCCCTAATCATAACTTAATCATGCCCAGATGAACAGACCAGTTTACAAGCATAATCCAATATCTATTTTTGGAATTCACAATATCAAACTGCCAAACTGCTGCACCAAGTGATCCAAAAAGAACACAGTACTTGCCATCTACCAAAAAGTATCTTGCCTACCGAGAAATACCTGCTCTATCATATTTTTACCTTAACTAATGCCTCTGCTAAATCAACCTGTTTAAGTAGCTGATTGGCTGTGGTTGTAGACTTCAGCCTATTTTACTATTTACCCTCAGGACTGTAATCAGGCGAGGGGATTGGATTGTACCTAAGAATTTAAGGGAGCACATAAATGCAGTTTATTTTATATGATCATCCATATACTTTGAAAGATTAAAGAAATCTCTAAATAGGCCTTCACTAATATTAAGTAACTGCTGAGAACATGTACAACTTCCAGGCTTTTCAGAGAATCAGAGTTTCCAGTTGACTAAAGTGAGAATTCGTGGGAGCGTCTTCAACAGGCATACAAATCACACACCTCGCAGTGACATCAGGGGAGAGGTGTCTGTGAGTCCTGCCGTGGCTTGCGGGATGCCCTATGGGAAAGCAGGAGTGCCTTCTGAAGTGTGGTCTGTGTAGTCTCACAGCTTGCTCCCATTAGCCAGACCTTCCGCTGACACTTCGAGAAACACCCTGTTCCTGTTGATCTAACAGCTCCCCATTTTTTTTTTTTTTGCAGCTACTGCACCGTGGCTGCCAATTTATTCCAATATGAATTTCTATTAGGAAATGCAAAAAATCGTTTCCATAATGTGAATCTTAGCAGTAGAATAAAGAAAAATGCTTTTAAAATGAAAGAAATGTGAATGCACATACTTCATAATTACTGTAGAATACATTCTCCGCCATAATCCAATGCCACCAGCTTCCTGACTGTGCAGACATCGTTTATATTTTCACTTCTATTTAAAGGCCCTATGGCTTTGCTTCTATCTCTCCCTGATTGCTACTCTTCCTAACATTTCTTTAGTGTCTTTCTACTTTACTGTCACTGGCACTTGTCTTTCAGGAATTTTTGTTTTAGCTTTTCTTGGGAGAATTTTCATCAAATTTTATGAATTTTAAAAATAAACAAGAATCCAATCTCAATTAAAAAATAGATTATTTTAATGTAATTTTCTCCATTGAACAAATTAAATTGATATAGCGCTGAAGAACTATTTCATCTTAAGGTTGCAATCACCATAAAAGGAGAGAAAAAAATCTTCAACTTTCCCAGAAAACACTTAGTTTTAACACTTGATGGGTTTCCAAAAGCACGGGGAAAATATTCTATAAAAACCAGACTTTGTGGTTGCCATCCTGAATCATCTCTGCAGACTCCCCTGACTACGCAGCGGTGCAGGCCAAGTGTGATTTAGAGGCCTGCGCACTGACATGCTGTGCCGCTTCACACAACACGGGGCCCCGTTAGCCAGCTTCCAGGCTCCCTTCCACGTGGGTGATGTCCCCTCAGCTTGGACATGTCGTTTTTTCCGAGGGTAGCTGGGGAGAAGCAAGATTTCTGCATAGAATTTCTCTTAAAGTTGTATAAGAAGGTCAGTCATACCCAAAATTGCACACCCACATTAGATGAGTAGGGAAAATGGAGTGACTCCGGAGATTAGTTCATCAAAGATTCCAATTCCAGCTGGAAATTTCAGTTGGTTTGAATTTCCCATCACCAACAACAAAAAGGGGAGCGCTCTATATTACCCTATATTACCACCAAAAAATATTTTACAGGATAAAAATGTTTTAACAGGTAAAGATGAAGACATAAAATAAGAAATAAAAAGTAATCATCTATATTATTAGTTTTTGATGAATACAGTAGCAATATTGCTATGTTAACTAAATTTTAGTTGAGAAGCTTGGCTTGAAAAGCTCAAATATTTGAAAAAAGAACGAGTGACACCAGCGTGCCTGAAAGAAAATCAGTACTTTCTAACTATGTGGGAGAATCAATCCATTGGCTAAAGTAGAAAAACAAAAATAAACGTGCAGGAAGCTGTATATTTTCACATAAATTATACCAAGAAGAGTTAACTTTCAATTATTCACACTAAAGGAAGGAAGGAATGTCTGACTAATATAAAAACAAAAATTTTTAACTGTGAGATGTTTATGACCGATTATTTTGCTGCAAAATAAAATTTATTAGCATTTCATTTAATTACATATATAAATAGCCTTTCTAAATTGAGGAAATACAAAAAAATCGATGGTGGAAACTGAAAATGGTCAAAGAATTTAAGTTTTGCAGATGTTAATAAGTTTCTATGTACAAAAAGGCACTCACTCTCATAGGCATGTACCATGCAGATCATTCTCACCCATATTCTTCTCCTAGCATAATATTTGATCGGTAAGGCCCAACTTACCTTTCAATTTTTGAAGTCCAATTCAGAAGTCATGAGTAATTTATATCCGATGAAAGACTGGCCATCGTCACATTTTCATTACTTTAACCACATAAGCCACCCTCAATGATAGCTTTTCTAAGATACTAAAGTCAAACTTACAAAATTTCCACTACTCACAATGCTTGGTTTTTAAAAAAACGTAGAAGTAGTTTTTAAAAATATAGGGGTTTAGCCATTTACAACTCTATAAAAGGTATTTTGCAAAGACCAAAAAAAAATTATTCTCACCAACATCTCCCTTACCACATTCTCACCAATCTCAATCAGAAAAATTAAATGTCAGAAAGACCCTCATGGAAAGGAAGAATAATTAAAATACATTCTCTAACACAATTTATGAGTAGTTGGCCCAAATATTATAATAAAATACAAAAAGTGGACAAAAACAAAGTCCAGTTCTAAACTTTTGAAAAGGAAAAGACGCCAAAGAATTCTTGCAGATTTTGTATAACAAAGTATGGATAAGGGAGTTTAAAAAAGTAAAATAAACATTATATAGAATAAAATTCACCTGAATAGATGGTTCTGGGTTACCATATTCTGACAATAACATAATGAAATTTTGTTTGATTTTGCCACTGGAATAGCACAATTATCCTCATACAGATTGTATATTTCACTAAATTATGCCAATCAGCATTCACATCTATTTTCTCTTAGAAAAGATATTATAAATCAACTGGGAGAGGGGAAAACAAAATTAAAAAGGGAAGCTTCTGTGGAGTGAGTGTAGTTCAGTGGTTGAGCACCTGCTTCGCATGGTTGAACACCTACTTCGCATGTACGAGGTCTCGGGTTCAATTCCCAGTACCTCCTTTTAAAAAAAAGAAAAAGAAAAAGGGAAGTGTCTTCAATCAAAATGTTTTTTTTCTACAAAAGCAATAAATGTTTAATATGAATTGGAGTAAGAAGCACATAATGTGCCGAGATCTTCACTCTCCATTGACCTGATAACATTTTTTGGCAATTTGAAGCACAGACAGAGGCAGCTGGCCTTCTGCATTCTCAGGAAGAAGAGGCCTTGGCTTTGGGCAAACTCCCCTTTTCCACAAGAGGAGGTACAATGTCCTCCCATTCTAAATGAAAAGAAGCATCTCCTTTTCCTCAAAACTAAATGAAGCAAATCAATCTCTCCCACACCCATGGATACTCATACACTGTACGCTCAATAGGTAACTTCTGTTTCAAAAACTAATAAGTAAAATAGTAAAGACATGAATTTTGAGAGAGGTCTTAAAAAATAAAAGTATAGTAGGTAAAGGGAAAATAGAATAAATATCAATCTTATTTAATCTCAAACTCTCCTCTCCCACTAGGGAATACAAAGTAAACATAAAAGGCCATTGTTGTAGGCTCAATGCAATGGGGGAATGGAAGAAAGCCATATGCTGAAAGTGAAATAAAGCCCAAGATGGAAGGAATAGAAAAAGAAAAATAAATGAGGGGGTGGTGTGGCTGAAGCATCAGGAAAGGAAGCTTACTTTAATAGAGGCAGAAAGAGAGGAATGAAGGGAAAAACTATTAAAGATGAAGACTTGTAGTGTAGTGAAAAAAAATTGCTTTAGGTCAAGATGAAGGTGTTCTATGCCAAGCAAGAATACCTAGATGGCAGCCCCGCTTGAGAATGGCTGGAAACTAATGCCGAGGAATACAGGGAAATATGGAGAAATAGTAACAATAATCTATTTGTGCATCAATTTATAGTGAAAGCAGTTGCATTATTTCATTTGACTTTCACTATGAGTTTAAGTATTCTTACCAGGTTGCTTCACAAATGAGATGAGGAAACTAAGATTCAAAAAGGTTACATGGTCTGCCCAATGGTGTTTTGGGGTGTATGTGTATGTGTGTGTAGACTCAGAGGAAGTAAGTGGTATCACTGAGACTTGAACCTCAATCTCCAAATGTCTAATTATATGTTTTCCAACCACCCACGTGCTTAACCAAAATCCCAGCTTGATTAATTTCTTTCCCTCACCTCTCCCTACATTCAATCCATTAGAAAATTCTTAAATTATTCTGATGTTCTGGAGAATGGCCACTACCCATGCCCTCAAGCCACGGACTGCTCCTGCCACCAGAGGCCTTGTGAACATATTTTTCTTCTGGAAAACTCTCCCCATGCTCCCCCCGCCCCCATTACTCACCTAAACATCCCCAACCTACTGCTGAGCTTAATCAACTCCTACTCACAACCCCTATCATGCTTATCTCAGTAAGGCATCACTTGTGCACACTTTCATAAAACCATGGACCCATTCTTCATGACATTTATCGAAGCTGTAGTCGCATAGGTACGTATTTTTGTGACTGATGAATAGCGACCCCACTCCTAGATCAAAAGCTCCGTGAACACAGGGTCCATGTACTTTCCTTTCATTCTTGTTCTTCTCTAGCTCTTATTTATTTATTCACTAACTTAATTCTAACTACGTCCCCAGTGCCCAGCACTGCACCTGTGTTGCACACAAGCTCCAAAATTTTACTGAATTGAAGGTATGCCCTCATGGAGCTTATAATCTAGTGGGACCAAATCATGCAGGGCTTGCAGCCCATGTAAGGAGAAGGCACTGATGGTACTCCTTTCATTGTACAAACAATCGATAGGGCACAGGACAGAGCGGAAGGAAGAAGTACCTGCTAGAAGCACCTGCAGTGGTCCAGAAGACACATGACCACAGCCTGGCCAGAGGAAATGCGAAAGCAGCAGAACTCTCTAGAAAGATGTGAACATAATGCAGATATATTTGGGCGATAAAATGGACAGGTCTCAGAATGGCAATGGACTGTACATGGGGAGTGAGCAGGGAGATAATAGTCAAACCTACCTTTAGGTTTGAGGTATTAAAAACACAACAGAATAAGGTACCTTCAGATACAGGTATAGGAGATAAAGAAGTCAGAGCTGTTACAACAGATATAAGCATCATCTTAAGAAACATTATAAGAAATATAAATCAAACCAGAATAATATATGACCTTCTGGAAATCAAATGAAAAGGAAAGTTCCAAAGATTTTTTAGAAATCACATTTGTTTCCTATAAATTTAATACTAGGCACGTATCTTTTAAATTCAATATTCAAGAATACATTTTTGGATATTGAATTTGGCTAAATACTAGACATCTTTATCATACCATTTCCTTATCATCTGTAATGCTTCACATTTCTTTTCTGAGCTTTTCACATTTATTTTTCCCCAGGACTCCACCAAATATAAAAGTATAGAGTCAGTGAAATCTTCAAATCAATGGAAATACAGTTAGCCAAATTTAGTGCCATATGCAAGTTTAAGTCTTCGGAAAACTATCACCAAATACTTGATAATCAAGTCCCATGTCAGTTAAAGGACACGTTTTTTGCTTTACAAGGCAATTAATGGTTACTCAAAGCTGAAGTCAAAATATTAAAGTTCAAAGTAACCAAATTTATATCCTAGCATTTCAAATAACGAATAGATCGTGAGAAGGAGGGCAGGAGATGCATGTTGCAATAACATATTGATGGGGGATAGATGTATAATTATTCAGAACCAGAAATAATTATAATAATATAGACAGCATATTTAAATGCTTTTCAAGTTAGAATGACAAAATTGATGTGTAGGTGAGTACTAAGAGAGCACTAAGATCCCTGGTTCTCCAATAAATATTTTACTAAGAAAGAAGCTTTTTCCCTTCTGGAAGTAGAAATTATTGAATGGCCTGTGAAGTAGGAATGATCAAAACACAACCCAGTGTTTTCACATGGCTTTTCACTTTGAAATCACCAAATAAGGACAATTTACCTCCTCACTTTCCTGCAGAGCGAACACAGACGCTACTGGTGTGAATCCAGCGCCCCCTTTCCCCATCGTCATGAAACCTCACAACAAAGGAAAATTATCCTTTTGGACTTGCTAATGATCAGCAAGCACATCATAGGGGCTTTCCCAGAGAACCTTCTTTTCTACTCCTAAAAATCCCCAGAACCCTCTCCCCAGTACTTTCTTCACTGGTACAGGACACTGCCTCGTAACCAAAAGAACAAGACACGCTCTCTCCGAGACAGCCCGTACATTAAAAAGAGTTTGATCTGATCCTGCAGTCTGCTTTCCACAGGCTAACCTCACGTTGCCAGAGAATTTTAATATCGACATGTTTCAAACCAAAAAAGGAGATCTGGTTTCAAAGTAAACAGGCATGTTAGTACATTATCTTATTGTGGTAAATGGTTGTATTAGTCTCCTATTGAGTAAAGAAAGTCGGATTGGTAAGATCAATAGCAAATTAACGAAAACCATTCCTAAGTATTTTGAAATAGTACTGCCTTAATCAGAATGAGGAACAAAGAATTGTTTGAAAATGTCTACAGGGCTTTAAACCAGAACTTTTTAATGGAAAAAAAGAATGTTTTTCTACCACATTTGCTTATATATGTAAGAAACCCTAACTGTCCAATAAGTTAAACTTTCAATATTTTTAAGACAATGAATATTTATTATTGTAATTTCATTGCTGAATTTATTTTTACATCTTTTATTAAGTCTCAAGCCTTTGCTCAGACTAAAATTACTGTCTTTTGGAATGGCCGTACAACCATTACCAGATTCCATTTAACCTTTACCTATTGAAAGTTATTTCCTGAAATCAAGTGTAATATCTGCATTAAATCTTAATTTAGATGTCCTTGATTTCTATGGTTTGGGGATTTTTATCATAGTCTATAAAAGAATACCATGCCAGATTAATAAAGCAAAAAATATATTTTAAGACAACTTCCAAAAGAACTTAAATTATATTGGCTATCATACTTGTCTTTTCAAATATTACACATGAAATGCCTTTTTATTATTATTTTTGCTATACTTTGTTTTAAAAGGTGAATATAATATTCCAGGGCCACTACAGAAAGCTTAATAACTACAGAAAATCAGGAAATCATAACCAAACTCATAATCCTGCATTCTCTCTGAATCAATTTAGATTAAAAAAAAGTTAAGCCTCTGAAAAAAATTATCTATTAAGCTTATTTTAAATACTTTACTTATGTGCTTTCAAGTTTATACGTATAAAGATAGAAAATTATCGAAAATGAGGCAAAATGCTGTAGGCTAAAATTACTGAATTTGGAATCAGAAGTCCTGGATTCAACCACAGGTTGTTGGTTTTTTTCCCCATTTATTAGATATGTGATTTGGATGACTTAACTTCTCTGATCCTAGTTATATCACCTGGAAAGAGAAGACACACCCACTTTGTTGTGAGGATTGAACTGGAGATCTAGCACTTACAAGCTGCATAGTTTTTGGCTAATTGTATAGTCTGACACGCCCTCGGTTTCCTCAGAGGTAACATGGAGATTATGAATGTGCCTACCTCATAAGGGCTGTTGTTCTGAGTAAGTGAGATAATCCATATAAAGTGCTTAGAACCATGCCTGGCACATCAAAAGGGCTCAGCAACTGTCACTATTTGTGCTGTCATCGTATGGGAAGAAGGCAACAACGCCCAGGGAGGGGACTCAGATCTGGCTTAGAATGCGGGACGAGGGGTAGGGTTTGAAATGCCCCTAGTCCATAGCACATACGGGGCACTTGATTAAATAACTACCTGTTGTTATGGCAAGAGGTTTTCAATTAACATGAGTCACCTCTGAAAGGAAGATTGTTCCTTTTAGACTGTCAAATCCCTGTAAGAACTTTTCTCAACATATGGGAGACTCTGCTAAAGCTTTGAAAAGACACAAACCTGAACTTTACCTCTCTAGACTAAAAGGAAATCTAAATGTAATAAAGTTGAACTTCATTGATTTAGTTCTTTATGAGGTCAGAAAAAAAATGTCATGATCTATTAAAAACACTCAAAACCTCTGGGAGCGAGGACGGATGTTGGAATTCTTTCAAACCGTGGAAGAAATGATTCAGGATGCTGAGACGTGCTAGAAGGCTCTTAATGAAACCCGGCGTGCATTCATCATGCGCTGGATTTTGGAACGGTTTTTGCTTTGTCCCAGATGGTGGCTTAATACATTTCAAGCTATTGTTGGTTTATATAGTACATGACAGAGATAATTAAAACACAATGTCCCAGTTGTATATTTGTTTTGGTTATAACACTTACTGTGTGTGCAATAAATGCCTCCAATACAAAAATAATAAAAAATGTTTTTCTTGTACATAAATCATTCCCTGCTTTGTTATAGTGATTGGAAAGTGTGGATTAAATACATATGATACTTTTTTTTTTTTTAAGTTTCTACTGAGGATGTCTGTCACATTCAGTTCTTTTATGATTTAAACTTACGTGGGTTATAAATAAGGTGTGCTTGAGTTCTTACATTTAATTTGCAGAAATAACTACTTAAACATGGGTGTACCATCAGTTTTTTGTAATGGTAAATGTTCTAAACTAATATGCAACAAACAAGAGAGGATCTAAATGTGCTGATTTTTCAATATAATTAAACATACCACATTGCCAAAAGATGCAAGCCTGGTTTTCAAATTTAAAATTCCATTGTTAATAAATCTCCGCATTAAAACATGAAGTTGCTCCAAAACTTTGCAAGAATAAAAGCAGTATCTGTTTCTCCCCCTGGAGGATATACTTTTTCACCTGGAAAAACAGCTGATGAAACTGAGGCTGTCCAGGGTAATGGAAGTCAGAGACTCGCAGCTCTGGCTCTGCCGCTTACTGGCTACAGCAAGTAGGAAGCCCAGTTTTTTTACATGCAAAATGAGAAACTCATTGTCTATAAGGTCCCTTCTGACACTCTATGCTCATAACTAGGTCTATGCCATTAAAAGCACGTGCTTTGGAGCCAATCTGTTGAGTGCTAGTCTATACTCTCCCACTTTACCTAGACAAGTACCTGGAACTTTCAACCTCTCTGCCCTATTCACCTTGTAAGTCACTGGTGATAATAACCTTTCAACATGAAAACATCATGTGCATGGCAGAGGAAAGGACCCAGAAGCACCACAGGACTTTTTAACAGCATAAAAACTGCTAGGGAAAGTGGTTATGTTTGGCCCAAAGTCTAGTTTTCTGTGATAATATCAGACATAGTATCTAGAAGAATAAATGCAGACACAGACACATAAAGTAGGATTTATTAAGCACATATATATTCACATAAGAGTTATGAATAGGCAATTATATATTTGCACCCCATGTGTTTATCTACTTCCATATTTTATCCTTTTATAGAATCTTGAAATTTTGAAGAGAAATGAGGCAATCTAACCTAGTTGAAAAGACAGACCTGGTTTCCAAACACAAGTCTGCCAGCTGTATGGTCTTGAACATAACACTTAACATCCTCGTTGGCCTCATGTGTAGCATAGACACAAGCACGATAAGACCAACCACATTTGCTTGTTGAGAAGATTCAGACATAAACACATTAAATGGCAGCAATGGGTATTTTGGCCAGCACACTTCCTATTCTTAACTCTTTGTGGTAGTTGTAGGCAGGTAAGGTAGCCAGGTCTTGGCTGGGAGTAGAACATACAGTTTCTCACTCCACTTCAGTAAAAGACATGTCTGTTATGCTTCTCAACTCAAGGAAGGATACTGTCCTTGGCAACGAAAAGTCAGAGAAGAATAAGGGTTAAACCTTCTTTGCTGAAAGTAGACAGAAGTTTGAACAGCCAACTGATAGTGAGCATTTACTAACTGCTTGCCATGTGCCACACCTCCAAAGTATTTGTAAATTACTTAATCCTCTCAAAGACCACGTCTCACCACACCCACTGCTGACACACTGCCTTCATAACTGGTCTCCCTTTTTTAGCTCCTGCCCTATCCAGTCTATTCTCAAAGTGCTCTTGTTAAAACAGTCAGATCATGGTAGCGCTGAGCCCAAAACCCTTCAATGGCTTCATCCCACTCCAAGCCAGGACAATAAGCAGCAAATACCTACAAACGCTGGGCCTCATTCCCTCATAACCCTTATCTCTTACTGTCTTCCTCTCACTCAACTGCTCCAGCAGCGATGACTCCTTATGTCCACAAACATGGCAGGCACAATCCATCTTAGGACCCCCATTTCCTTCAGGTCTTTACTGAAATGTCATCTTCTCAAAGAGCTCTTCCCTGACTACTTTACTTAAAATTGCAAGCATCCCTAGCCCGGCTAATAACCTTGCCCTGGGATTCCCTTCCATCAGTTTGCACACTACATATTTTGATTCTTTGTTCATTGTCTATCGTCCCCATCCCACCCCACCCAGAATATAAGTTACTTGGGATAGGAACTTATTCAGTGTGTTTATTTTGTTTAGTGCTGTATTCCCAGGGTCTAGAAGGTGCCTGTCACATAACAGACATTCCTTCATAAGTTAACTCTTGGATGAATGAACAAACCCTAGAAGAGAGGTCATTTGATCTTCATTTTAGAGGTGAGGAAAACAGAGAGGGTGTGTGAATTTGCAGTATGATGTAGAGGCAGGATTAAAACTCAAGCTCTAGAACGTACACATGAGCACCACAGGTAACAGTGCCTTTAAGACAATGTTCAATATTCTTTACCATGATACACATAACCTAGTCTCCAGACCCATCCCCAGATCTTCAACAAACGCAGCCACTGGTGGTTTCCGGGGACATGCCAGGCAGTCTTGTCCACTTCTGCCTTTGCTAAAAGAGTCCTTCAGCCTAAATGTTCTTCCTCTCTTCTTCTTGCTATTCCCCTGGCTAGCCTGTACTCAGAAGTCAGGATTCAGCCAGAAGGTAAGAGAAGGAAAGGATGTCCATCTTCCTGAAGGAGAGGATTTGTCCATGGGGTAGCCTCCTCCAGGTTACTAGAGAACCTGCACATGCTTTCAGAGCTGCACGCCCCACATTTTATTAAAACTTACTAATGTTTGTCTTCTCTACAAAATAACTAACAAAATAATTAATTGCATACATCCCAGATTCTAAAATAATTTTTAACACAGGATAATGCTCAATTAAGTTTGAACTGAATGGACACAGAAGCCAAGGAGAAAGCTAGAAGCCCTGCTACCAACAATATCATCATATACCTTACCCTTGTCACTTCAAGTAGATATCCATTTATTCATTCATTCGGCCCATACATTTTTTTATTGGAACCTTGTGTGTGTGAAGTTCTGTGTTAGACTTCACGGGCACTGAGAAGATGAGGGAGTTAACAATTTCATATTAAATTTAGCACCATGCAAATTTCACATAAGTGATATGAACAAAGTACTAACAGAACTGTGACTCGTAACGCACTGCTTCAGGCTGGAATGATAAGGAAGGATGATTTGCAGGAAAGCAGGTTTGGCTAATACCAGAAGAACTGGTTGTATTTTAATACTGGTATTCTATCCTTAAAAAAAAAGAGTAGTCATCTTAAATCAAGTCTTCAAGGATAAGGAATAAAGTGAAATAAATATTGTCTTTTTCATCAAATTATAGGATTTCAGTTAATTTGGTGTTTCTAAACCAAAATTTTACTGTGTTCTAGTAAAGTATTCAAAATCTCTACAAGTGACCCCAGGAATAGGGAAAAGTGGAAAGGAAGGGAAAAGAGGAGCCCAGAACCAGTCCTCATTCTGGAGCAGTGGTAAGGGAAGCTATAGACATTGGCCTCTCCAGTTTTGAATCACTGGCTGGAGAAGAATCATCTTGATCTAGCACCTGCCTCCAAGTGACTGTTTGAGAGGTTTGCCTCTCTGCTTAAGTGAAGATCTGAAATAATTAAAAAGGAACAAATCATAGTCGAGTCACCATGAAGATATACTTCACTTGTTTCCAACAGTAAGAAAACATAAAGGGCAAGACAAAGATATTAATATATCTAGTTTTACCAAATATAAAACAAATCTATGTTTTTGAAAAAAAAAAAAACCCACTGAGGAACACATTGAATACCAATATCCTTACACTAAGCATCTACCAGGACCAAATGCAATATTTTTCAATGCAAGCCTGCATCTTATAATATAATTAAGAATCAAAAACAAGCAAACAAACAAAAACACCTATGAAGCAGGGCTCGGCAAATTATGGCCTGCAGACCAAAACCGCCCTGTCACTTGTTTTCGTAAATACAGTTTTACAGGAACACAGTCATGTTCATTCATTCATTTAACATATTGGCTAACTCTGCTTTCACCCTATAATGGCAGAGAGAAGTAGTTACAACAGAAATGTTATTGTCTGTAAAGTCTGAAATATTTACTATTATCATCACATGGTGATAATACTGTCATCTACTCATAAAGATGCTTTAAATCTATAGCTACTTTAGATTTAAAATAGGCAGTAAATAGTAAGTTGTGTAAATGTGCATGTGTTTGTATGTAATGTGGATATGTATATATTTTTAAGTCTCAATTTCATTGCAAAAGCTAACAGCTAGGCTAAAAATTTAAAACAAGCCTAACTGGTCATTTGTTATGAACAATTTTGATTCCAGAAGGTCACAGTTTCTGGTTTGAATAGGTTACAAACTCATTCAATTGTGAAACAATTATTTAATCACTAGGCTATAAAAATGTTATTAATTTGGATGCATGGGAATACATAGGCTAGACTCCAAAGTCTAACTAGATGCACTGCACTCTAGTGTTCACTGGAAATCCCAGGCATTCAAATCCTTTCATCTCTGCCCTATTTACAAAAGGCCTTGGGCCATGGAGTCCTGACAGCCTTCAGTCTGGTCTCCCTATGTGCAAACTCCCCACTCTACTAAGACTGTCATGCCACTGCTAGAGAAATCTTTGTAGAAGAACAAATCTAACTCTATTATGCTTAAACTCTTTCAGTGGTTCCACACTGTGCACAGAGCGAAACTCAGAACTCTTTCACCAGACACCACAGGCCTTTCAAAATCTGGCCTACGAGTCAGCTGGGTCAGCTCTAACCCCACTTCCCAGGAAACCCTTTCCCCTTCTATGCCAGCTACGCCTGAACATCACCTTCTCTGCAAAGCCAACCTGACACCTTGCCCTGCAGGCACATTAGTCACACTGTCTTTTGCGCTTCCACAATTCCCTGTATACTTTGCTAAGTGACTGTCTAACCACGTTGTGGTTTTTTTTCTGCGTCTGAAGGTCAGCATATCTCCTCATACAAAGTACAGGCCTGCCAAAAATCTGTTGCATGGATGAATATATCAATGAAAACCAACAGAATACATCAAGCGTAGCAGAGTGGGTAAGAGCCTGGGTTCCGAAGGCAGGGACAAATCCCAGCTCTACCACTTACCAGCTCTGTTACGTTCTGCAAGTTATTAACATCTCCAAGTCCCAGCTTTCCTCATCTATAAAACAACAAAATTGACTTTATACTATTGTTTGAAGACAGTAAGAAACAATGTACACAGTGTACATAGCACAGAGGCTGATATGCGTAAGTGCTTGGTAGGTGATCATTATGAAGAGATATATAGTTACTTTCATTCACTCTGTGTTAAAATACTGTATTTTTCACAAAATAAAAAAATAACAAAAAGAACCCCCAAAGGCATCCAAGAATCCACTAAACTCTTGATAGTCATAAAAGTTATATTGCTGACCAAGGGAACACTTGGAAATTCAGAATGTGCACAGGAAAAACCTCGCCAGCCAAAGACAATGGTGGTTCGCATTTTCATCGTGTGTTATTAACACAGCAGTATAATGTTTAGAAGATAAACATTCATTCATCATGTGTTCCTCAAGGAATTTCTCTCTAAATGATTTTTTACAAAAAGCTTACATATTTAAAGCTTCTTATCAAGATGGCTTAATAGACCCTTTTTTTTTTTTTAAAGATTTATTTATTTATTTATTTATCCCCCCCTTTGCTGCTTGTGTTTTACTGTGTCCATTCGCTGTGTGTTTCTTCCGTGTCTGCTTATCTCCCCCTTGCTGTGAGGTCTTGCTGCATCAGCCCACTGTGCCACGCAGGCCGGCCAGCCTGCCCTCACAAGGAGGCCCTGGGAAGTGAACCCGGGGCCTCCCTCATGGTAAACGGGGGCTCTATCGATTGAGCCACACCCGCTTCCCTTAATAGACCCTTAAGAGTAAAATATGTACAAAAGTTCTGAAGCCTCTCATCCAGAGCACATGCACAAACGTACACACCCTATTCATCAGCGTGAGCACACGGATATGCCAGTCTCATAGAGTGAAAAGTGTGTAAAAGATGAAACTTATGGTATGAAAAGCCAAAACCCCCCTTGAGTTGGCCTTGAGCAAGACGTGTCTTCAAATTTTGCAAAAACATTGCAGCACTGGAAAAATAATTGGATGGAGAGAATGCAGAGGCGGTGGTGATGATCTAACGCATGTGCTTATTGGAAGTTTTAAAAAAGCTGCTTCATGAGAATGTACATAAATACCCCTCCATTCTGAGACTTGCAGCTTTTGAAGCACCCCTGAAAATGACAGTAGCCCAGATAAGAATGTGTCATTCCTAAAAGTAACCAAACCCCAAGACATTTTGTACAAATATTGGTGATTAATGCTGAGATGACCTCAATATTGGCCGGGAAAAGAAACCAGCTTCTGCAGGAAGGTCAACTACCTTGGACCACATATTTGCATTAATTCTGTTATTCTCATTACATTAAAGTTTAATAAAAGATGATGACAGAATTGGGTAATAAGTCATTAGCATGATCATCACATAAATTTCCCTTTGTAGCTCTATTGTGAGGGATAATCATATTTTAGCTTGATTTTAAGTGTTTAATGGCACCATTGCAATGGTGAAAATGGGATTGGTTTTCTGCCACATATGAAAGCTAGAAAAAAATTTCTTACAAAGAAAAATTCTTTATATGAATATTACAAGTTCTTCTATTTCTATAATAATAATAAGTCTACTTTAGTCTATCGTTACATTCTCTCCTTATGTTTATTAGTTCCTCCATCTTGAGAATTTGCGGTTGGTGATGTCCAACTCTGCTTCCGATTGAGAGGGGGCTTAGATCCCATGGGGCAGGTGGATGGAACTGTCTTGCATGTAGTTGAAGATACTCTCTGATTCTTGGGTTGGATGTTGTCCATCATCATCCTTTTGTTAGTTGTCCTGGGTGAGTCTGATAAACTGGAGAAAAGGTATTGGCTGCAACTCTGTTGAGACTCGAGGCTCACCCAGCATATGAACAGCCAGAAGATTCATAATGTAAACTATAGACCATGGTTAGTAGCAGTGCTTCAATATGTGTTCATCAACTGTAACAAATGTACCACACTAATGAAGGATGTTGTTAACAGATAAAGGTGGGGGAGGGGGAGGGGTGGGGTATATGGGAATCCCCTATATTTTTGATGTAACTTTTATGTAATCTAAAGCTCATTTAAAAATAAAAGATAAAGATTATAAAAATAGAAAAACAGTCAAAAATGGAACATGTAGGGTGCTTATGTATATCTTCATTTTCTTCATAAGACAGAAATAAGTTCATGATTATTAGAACTTTCTGTTTGCATAAACATTATGTGTCAAATCGCAAACTTACTGCACAGAACTATGTGGTTTGTTTACTAATTCATTCCTTGAGGACATCCCATTGGAGTTCCCACCTCAAATCTGGGGTCTTCCATCTAAAATCCCAGCCTAGTCACTCACCAGATTGCCAGGCTTTGTTACCCCCACACTGATGCGTGATAGCCTAAGAAGGCTCACTCTCCACCTACCAGCAGAAAGGATGATTTAGAAGTTTTCTTAAAGCACGATCATTTACCTCTCAGTTCCTGGAGGGCAGGGGCTCTTTTATTTATCTTTAAGAGTCCATGGCATACACTTCAGTGGTGCCTGGTGATCAACAGGCACTCATACATTTATTAGGTTGAACCATATGAAATCGACATGTTTGCAAGTCAAAAATGGTAGAATAGTGGCAGTTCCATGAAGTTCAACCCAATATTTTTAGCCAGTAACTATAGTGTCTATTCTACCTGAGGCACTTTTCTAAGCATTTGACATATATCAACAACCCTCTGAGACAGGTACTTTTATTATTCTGATTTTGCAGATGCAGAAACTAAGAAAGGTACAGTGAAGTTAAGTAAGTTGCCCAAGGTCACACAGCCTAGACATGGCAGAAATGGGAGTATTAACCAATAGGTTCTCATTCTTGACACTGGTATCAGTATAAACTTATGATTAGAGAGTTTTATTTCCTAGCTGTGTACACTAAAGGGGACAAAATGCAATGACACTCTAGTAGCAATGAGCACACCTAAAACTCTGATCTTGCATTATAAATGCCATATCCCATCAAAAGAAGCAGGGATCCCTAGAAAATATGGCTGATTCCATACCCAGAACAAGGAAATACAAAGCAACCCTGGGACATCTCCATGTGCCGGAAAACAAGGATGGACTCCAAGACTTAGGTGGAGTATGTCAAAAGGACAAAGGATTTGGCTTGAGGGATCTTCCATTTACCAAATTCAGGACAATTTGAGTATCAAAAAGAATAATAGCAGTGAAGGACTAGAACACACTGAATTAAAAATAATCAATGAGACCACAATAAGAGAAAAAAGGTAAAGAGGGGTAGGAAGAGAAAGCTATTCCTTACAGAAGAAAAAAAATAAGAATTCAAAATATCACCGTTGTTATCTCGGTGTAATAATTTAGGCAATAAGCAACATGGATCTAAAACCACTGAGTGGAAGGTTGTTTGGAAAGAGGATATTCTCATAGCCCAAAGGCATTATCCCAAGAGGCTGGAAGACAAGTACCACATTATACCACAATGATGGGTCAGGCCTTCATCCCTCAAGTGATGAGAACCCTGCTGGCCAGCAACGACTCTTGTGACCTGACGTTCGGACAAACACATGAAAATGTTGCATAAAAATTAGCTATCTTTTAATGAATCGCTGAGATGGCAGGACACAATGGGAATTCCTCAGAGGACAAAAATGAAAAGACATGAAAATTCTGTGGGTTTATTGAGCACAGGCCAGTATTTGCACTAGAGTTAAGTGTCAGTCCATGGTAGACTTTAACTTTGCTTTAAATGAGGCAAATGCAGGAGTCCAAACAGGGAGAGGTATTAGTCCCTGGGCCATTCACATAAAGGTGGGTCCTCAATTATCTGCTCATTCAGTGAATGAAGTAGAAAAAGGCTGATCCTTCAAAGGGAATGATTCCTCTCTTGACTCTGGCTCAGAAGGAGGGAAAAATAAGAAAACTTTCCTGAGAACTCCTAACCACAAGTCCACAATCACTCAATTTGGGATGAAAATGCTAAATTGTAGCCAAAAAAATCCTAAATCCAAATTTAGATAAAAATTTAATTTAAAACCCCAAATGGTAGGCCTTTAAGGCATCTGGCAAGAACAAATCCAAACTCTCTCCGGACCAACTTACTTTAAATCCATGCTCTGCAGGATTCCCACAGATAAAGCTCAAAACAACATGAGCTCAAAGACAAAAATACAAACATTAAGTGAAAGAATGATAGTTGCAGTTAGAGTAATTAAAAAAAATAAAATTTAGAGCAAAGGGCATTTGTAGGGTTAAAGAATGTTTATACATTGATAAAAGTTTAACTGACCAGAGAGATATAAAAAGTTTGAATCTGCATGCATCCAGCAATAAAACTTCAATATGTATAATGCAAAAATAGACAGAAATGTAAAATAAACTACCATCACAGTGGGAAATTTTAACACACAAATCTCAGTAATTGATATATTAAATGATTTTAAAAATGGATAATGGATTTAAGTGATTTGAAAAAAATATGGAAGCTTTGAATAACACAACTGGCAATTCTACTGATAGAAGAAAGGAGGTCAATAAAAGTGCTGGGAATCATTAGGCAGGAAAAAAACCTACCCCACACCATACGAAAACTGAGCTGTTGATTTCTTTCCCAATCTTCCCTCTTGAAGATTTCTCATCTTAGTGCTTAGGGCCAAGAAACAGAGTCCTCATTGACTCTCTCCGCTTCTCACACCCTACCTCCAATCCATCAGCTTATCTTGTTGGCTCTACCTTTGAAATACAGACAGAATCCTATCATTTCTCGTCACTTCCACAGTTACCACCTGGTGCAATCCACTGGCTACACCTGAGCTACCACAGTAGCTGCCTGATGGATCTTCCAAGCTCCTTCCCTACTGTCCTACAGTCTGTTCTCCTTCTAAAACATAAGACAGGGAAGCAGATGTGGCTCAAGCAGCTGGACTCCCGTCTACCATATGAGAGGCCCTGGGTTCATTTCCCTGGGTTCGTTTCCCGGGCCTCCTGGTGAAGGCAAGCTGGCCTGTGCCGCAGAGAGCTGACGCAGCAAGATGACACAACAAAGAGAGACACAGAGGAGAGACAGCGAGAGATGCAGCAGACCAGGGAGATGAGGTGGCTCAAGTAACTGAGTACCTTTCTCCCACACCAGAGGTCCCTGGATCTGTTCCCAGTGCCTCCTAAAGAGAAAGACAAGAAGAAAAGACAAGCAGACATGGAAAGAACACACAGCGAATGGACACAGAGAGCAGAAGCGAGCGCTAAAAACAACAACAATGGGGGGAAGGGGAGAAAAAAAACCATAAGAGATCCCATGTGAAACATTTGTTCAAAACTTTTCAATGACTACCCATCTCCTTCAAAGTACAGCCACAGTCCCGGCCAAGGGCTACACCTCCTCTCTGACCTTCCTGCCTTCTCCCCTCCACACTCTGCTTCAGGCATACTGGCCTCAGGGCTGTTTCCACAGACCTGCCAAGCAAGCTCCCAGCTCGTGAAGGTGGCGCTATGCCCTCTGTCTGAAGCACGTTACTGCAGATAATCCTAGGGCTCATCCCCCAGCCTCCTTCGGGCACCGCTTCCACCAGCACTTTCTGCCCCTTACATTGCTGTGCTCTTTTTGCATAGCACTTAACCACTGTAAGGAAAAGGTGTATATTTTTTCTCTTTTTTCTTTTCTTTTTTTTTCTCACTAGAATATAGGATACTTGGAAGCAAGAACTTGAGGTCTTTTTTTACTGCAGTATCTTCAGCACCTGGAACAGTGCCTGGCACATAGCAAATGGTCAATAAAACTGTTTAATAAATTCATCAATAAATGATAAATATGATATAGCAGAATGAAAAACAACCCTGGGGTAAGAAAGTGCTGGATTTAGATCCAACTTTGCCACTTTCTACTTGAATTCGGGAAAAAATTTAATGACACCAAGGCTCCATTGAATCATTTTTGAAAAGAGAATGTAAATACCTAAATTGTAACTGTAATAGCCACAAGGATAAAAATTACATACATACATACATACATACAAACAGATAGATAAATTTACTGTGATTTATAAATATTAGGTGCTCAATGAATGATAGGTGTCATTATTTTTTATTTTTGGAAAAACCTTGCTGTTTCTCTCTCTCTTTCTCTTTCTCTCTTTCTCTCCTTCCCCCCCGCGCCCCCTCTCTAACAGTCTCTGAGCAAAGGCAGGGATTTATTTCAAACCCATTCTCAATTCAAGGCTATAGAATGCTGTATGAGAAAAAGTTGCCCTCGTGAGGCTAAATTTTTCTTTGAATACAACTTCAAATCTATTTTTTCTAGATCAGTCCAGATTTCCAGCAATTAATCAAGTGCCACCTAAAGGAAGCACTTGTATGTATAAGCACATAAAGAACATATTTGTGAAGCTGCTCATTTAAAGAATCTTTTTGGAACTCAGATGTCATTTGAAATTTAATTTTGTATAACTTGATATAAAAACACTGTACTGATCACAAATGAGCTTACCATGCACCACACATGACAACTCAAGAGCATTTTAAAACCTTTAAATATATTTAGAATTGCACTGACTGTCTTCTCATGGGAATAAAGGTTTACTCTTTCATTGATTGGTTCAAGGTTCAACAATTTAGCTATATTACCCTGGAGCAGAAAAAATATAATCCGCATATTCAAATAAGGGAGAAAGCTAAGAAATGTCAAACCAACGTAATAGTTAATAGTCCTTTTTAAGTGGTAGCATTGATCTCTATTTTTAATAACAGGCAGTTTATTTCAATGTTGAATGATAACATAAAGGGTATGATTCCAATATTAGCCTTTTTATTTTTCTTTATTCAGTTGACTAAAATATAGTCTGTGTCCTAGGTAGTTAACTCAAGTACATATAAATCATTTGTGAGAATAAGCTTGTTAACAGCCAACCTATGAATATTTTACCAGGGGAAAAAGAACTTTCCAGGTTCAATGTGTCCTTTCTAAAATACTATGTTGCCTTTTCTTATTCTCTTTCATAAATTACAGCCATAATATATAGTATTCAGTCATCAACCATTTCTGAGAGATTATTTAGAACAGAAAATTTACCTATTTCCCAAGTATTTCTACATAGAAGAAAATGGTAAATAAAGTTCATATATTTATGTGTACCATATATACTCTCCTAAGTCAATATGCATATGTATCAACTGTAATAGAAAAAATAAGTGTTGCAGGTGATGTGCCTTATAAAAATTGACATGACTCCTTTCCCCTTTCCAGGGTATATACTTTAAAAAAAAACTTGGCATCCTTAAATGGATTTATGGATGAAAAAGTCAGTCGTCTGGGCATAGCTTGATGGTGAGGGCACGGCAAAGACAGAGCTGACTATTTACAAAAGAGAGTGAGAAACATGGAGGATATTGAAGAAGAAGAAAATTCAGAATACCTAGAGAAGAGGGGGAAATGAGAGAGGGGTCGGAGAGAGTGACTTTGGGGACGTAATGTAAGAAAGAGACCTCTGGGGGTGGAAGACCAGTGGGCAACGAATGACCAATGAATTTCTAAAGATGGTGATGCGTGACAGTGAGTTCCATGTTCTTCCTGACACGTCACGGTGCTCACTCGACAGCCTCTGCTGGAACTTCAGTAACCACTGGCCACAGTAACAGCCTCGTGCCCATGGAAGTGGGCAGCAGTGCCCGGAGGAGGCTGTGGTCTGTATGAGACAAAGCTGGGTGGAGAGAGGACAGCACCCTCCTGACCCCAGAGCCATGGCGAGGATTCAAAGGACAGCGACACAGCAGGATGCAGCATGGACTGAGTGGAGAGAATCCAAGCTCCCAGCAGCAGATCTCAGAAAGCTGGAAGACTTCGGGGCACGGAGAGCAGAGAAGTAGAAACATCTGGGCTTCTACAGTGTAGCCTCACCCACCCTGTAATACCTCACTGACGTGAGTCTGTGTTTCTCAGACGTGGAGACCCCCAATAATATGATCTGCAGAGTCTAATTTGAAATATAGTAAGTAGCTCGGCTGACTAAATAAATATGGACACGTGTGTGATCCTTTGAAGGCAATAAAACATAATAAAACGAAAACTAGGGTACTGAAATTTCACAGGAGTCCTTGTTTATAGGGTCGCCCACATGACCCAGATAGCTCCACAGTAATTTTGTTTGCTCAAATATACCATTTGTTTTTTAGTTTTGTAAGCAACTCGAATCCTGCTACCTCTAGAAATACATTTATAGATGTGATGTCTCCCTGGCTATGCAGATCTCAGTACAAAAAATACTGCTCTGTTATCATTTCACAATCATGATGGACATACATACAGTCTTTTCCCACGTCGTGGGCAATCTCTCCTCCAATCCAACCACTCTCCTGACTCACACACACTTTTATTTCTTCAAAGCTGGTTTCTAATCAAATCTTCAACTATAATCATTCTCTTACAGACTTCCAGTGATCTCTACATATGCAAATTGTGTAAGCTTTCCTAAAAGATTTTTCCACCAATTCTAGATAAAGCACTGTCCTTGAGGGCGTGGGAGATAAAATGAAGAATAAGACATGGTGCCTGCCTTGAAGAAATTTATAATCTAGTTGTGAGGGAATGATGTAAGCAAATTAATATATAATCTATGATATAAGTCAGTAAAGTGGTTTATAACTTGCACTCGTTTTTACTTTGCTTTGTGTTTTTAAGATGTATTTTATAAGTGACTCCTCTTTTATGTCACTTTGCTTCTCAAAATGAGGTTTAAGAAACATACTCAACACCACAGGGTTAAAAACAGCAATCTTCCTGAAGCATCACCTTCAATAATGTCGGGGAGGGGAGACAGTGCAAGAGTAAGATAATTTAACTCTTAAGTATTTTTAATTAATTTTTTAAAAAACATAAAGATATATGACAGAGAACACAAAACATGTATGAAATTTTCAAGATAAATCATGAGCCTTCCAAGAAATTTACTTTGAGACTTTTTATTGGCTACCTGAGAGTCCACCCTCAATTTGAAGTAAAAAGGCATTAAGGACAACTGTTCTCTCCAATTCTATTCAACATTTGACTGGAAGTTCAGCCACTGATTTAAATGAAGTAAAAGTCATTTAAATTAAGGAATGAAAAAGTTAAACTCACTTTACTCAAAGAAGATCAGTCTCTGTAGAATGAAAATAATAATGCACACAATTCCAGTGACTGTGTGAGAAGCAATAAATAAACGAAGGGAAAAAATTAATTTAGTATTATAATATGAAATATATAAAACCAGAAACTAAGTGTATAATTTACTCCCTTGACTATTAACAAACTCATTCAACATTCTAAAATAATGATGCCTAACCTGCCATCATTAATGATTACTGATTTACTTTTGCAGAGTAATTTATACACAGTGGAATGTATCTGAATCCTCTAAAGAGGAAGCAAGCATCCCTACAGTAAGTACCATAAAGAAGAGCTCCAGAAAGATGTCCTATCCAACCATCAAAATCAGGTTCTGTTAAAAAGCGTATCAACACCTCTTATGAGAGCCTTAGGACAAAGGTTCTCAGTTGCAAATTATTTTTCTAGCATAATATGCAAGTTCCTTAATTTTAAGTGACTTTTAAAATCTAAGATACTAAACAAACAAAATGAGGGGTCTATCTGGGATGACAGCCAATGGAAACTTCATTTCATGGGGGAAAAAAAACAATAAATAAATCCCCAGTCTCACAGTAAGGATGGAAACAAGCGGGGTGGATAATATTATGCAAATCAGACAGTCTGAAGAAAAGAGAAGCAGCGAGTCCTGGGGTAAGTGAACAAAGGTGTCTATCTTTGAAAGAGCCTCATGGAAGGAGATGTACACAGCCAGGCGGCTCGTGTGACAGCATCCTGACAATCATTGTCACTTCCATCTTGTGAAAATGCTCTCAAAACTGAAATCAGAAAGGCGTTTTCCTTTGAACTTATGTACCTGCCTTACTTTCCTTAATACAGAGATTTGAAGCATTTTTACCTCTTGTGATATCTACTCCATATTTTTCATTCCTGAAGATCATAATTAAACTAGGCCCCACGTAGCCAAGCAATATGCAAAAACATAGAATGTATCTCAATATGCCAAAGATGGGCATTTTAAAACCACTGATTTTACATGGTAGTTATTAAATACAAACATTTTAGAAGTTTTGTGAAATAAACAGAAAGCTCTTTGAGGTAAGGGTTATTCAAACAAGCATTCACTAAAAAGAAAGTACAAAGCTATAAAGTTCACTTTAGAAAGCATACAGTACAAAGATGTTATTGCCAAGTTGAAAAATAAACATAATATAATTTAAATCTTTGTTGAATAAATATTTTAACTTCCTATGCATAACTTAAATCTATTGTTTAATTCCGGGTCAAAATGAAGTAACCCAAATATGCACTCTGTTATATAAAAGGCCCAGAGGATGAAATTACATCTCTCTCTAATAAGATCCTTTGAAATCCTATACTAGAGTAACTCAGCAGCCAAATTATTTTTCTCCTGCTAATGCTGATTGAGCAGTAAATAATAACTAGAAGAAAAACAAACACGTAAAATAAAGTGTTTCACACATTTGTTTGAGCTTTTTTTAAATAACCCTGATCACTAACCAATTTAGTACAAGCTCAAATGTGATTATTTCATCAACCTTTAAATAAAGCAATGATTCAGCACATTTCTCAAAGGGTTGATTTTAATGTCCAAATGTTAAGAATTATATTTTAAAAGCATGCTTTCAAATTTCAGTGTTAAGGCTAAAAGGAATCCAAATACCTTGCTTCCAAATCCAGAGCTGTTTTGCATCTGTAAATTAAAGGGTTTGGACAGTATATTCTCAAGGTTCCTGCCACCTGTAAAACAAAATTTCTGGCCTCTGTATCAAGCCCCAGCAATATAAAAAGATGATAAAACGGGCAAGACATTTTTAATGTAAAAGAAACTTTGGCTATGCTTTTGAATTCTCCTAAAGCTTCTGGTATAGCAAAACCAATATAGACTACAATCCTCCCTTCCCTTTTCTTTAATCAGCGGATTAACAAACAAAGGCAATCTACTTTAGTCCTCAGTCTATCCCTTTTTGGTAGGACATCTATACAAATGAAGGAAAATGTTAATAGAAAAAAATGAACATGGATCAATTTTCTTTTCTTCTTATGTATTAAACTCAAAACATTTCCAACTTTGTTGACGGCACGAGTCAGGGTGGAGGACTGAAAAATAAATAAGACATGTTCCCAGAAGGTTTGCCTAGCGGTTAACATTGCCAGCTCTGGAGTCAGACTGCCTGGGTTAAAACCCTGCTTCCCCACCCGCTGGCTGGCTCCTCTGCATCTGTACACTGGGGGATTATAATGCTCACCTCCTCAAGTTGTGAGAATTAAATGAGTCAATATACCTAACACCCTTAGAAAGGCCGGAGCACACAGCAAGCACAACATACGTGTTCACTAAGAGCATCTGGGGTTCCGAATAGAGTTGCAACCCAGTACCCCTGCATGTTATTCACAGAAAGGTCAGCAACATCAGGAAAGCTAAGCAAAGCAGGAGGGCAAGGTCTGTCCTTTCTTGCTTAACTCCTGTTTGCTTTTCTGCCATCCTCCTTCCACCTGCTCTCCTGCCTTCTACCAAGAGAATTAACATGAATTTCGCTACAAATTAGTCCTTACCATGATTTGCATACTAAAGGAGTCTGAGCAGAGAAATCCATCCTTAATCCAAGAAGATCTGAAACGACTGTCTTGCAAGTCCTGTGAGCCACATACATTTTAAATCAAAGTCTCTCAAAATGGCATTAGTCAGACCTTTGTGACAAATTCGATCCAATCACATCTGAATAAATAGGCTCTTCTTTTGGGTGGATATACCGTTAGCCAAGGAAAATAAAGCTAGCAGTTTCTTCCGAAGATAATCAGAGGCATATCTATTAGCCACAAGAGCTTTTATTTTTCTCTTTTCTCTTTTTAAGGGTTTCAGTGCAAAAAATAAATAAGTAAATAAGCACTCGATGCTCACGCATAGTCTTAAATTCATACTGAAAATGCCTCTCAGTAATCTATGGAGTGAACTCACCTACCTCTTTCTAAAGGAATGGCTGGTGCTAACAGTCTTTACAGTACAAAACCCTTAATCCTACCAGGCTTCCATCCACTTCCTGACCTTCTGTGAATAAATTCACCTGCCTCCTGTAACAGCACTTTTCACAGTACCCGTTCTCGGTGGCCTCTTGAAACATTAGATACTGAGGATCAATTCCTCCTGAAAGTTCTTCAGTCCTTGGCTCTGAAGGCAGTATCATCTCTTCCTTCCCAGCCTGTGTCCTCTGTCCCTCCTGATCCATCTTCCTCCTTCCACTTCATGACTGCGGTAGACTCTGGGCTGATCCTGTCTCTCTGCCCTTTTCCCTGACAGTGTTTCCCTTTATGGTCATCATCTCAAAACAAATACCTCTCTGCTCTCCCTGGCCCACCTAGAAACTCCTCGAAGACTCAACAGGGCTTCACCAATTGCCAGTTTAACATTGTCTCAAAAGTTCTAAATCCAAGCATATCATTCTTTTTCCTTAAATGACTGACACTTGCTTCTGAACTCTGCCACTGGAATCTCAACTTGGAATTCCAGGATAACCCTTGCTGTTTCCCTCTCCACATCTACCAAGCACTCTTTCTCCTATTAAGCCTGTTCAGTTAGTTACCAAGTTCAACCAAGTTTTCTCTTCATGTTCTTTGTTCTTTTCAACGATTCTTTCCTTGCCATGGCCACCACTGTCACGCCAATGGTTACAGGCCAGGAGTTGGCAGAGTACAGTTCACAGTCTGCCACTTTTTTTGGTAAATGAAATTTTACTGGAACACAACCACACCCATTCATTTATGTATTATCCACAGCTGCTTTCACACTACAAGAACAGACGTCAGTAGTTGTGACAGAAAGAGTATGGCCAGCAAAGTTGAAAATATTTACTGTCTAGGCCTTTAGAGAAAAAGTTTGCTGACCCCTGGTTCAGGCCCATTTCAACTCACCCATAAACTGCTCTAAGTCCCCTGATACCATCTCCCCATCTCAAGATTCACACCTTCACTAGTCTTCCTATGCTTTCTTTTTTTTAAAAAAACTTTTTATTGTGAAATATTATATATAAACAGATTTACAATATTATTTACAATCTTGTATACCTTTCACATACATTCCCCCAACAACTCATATAACTGTTATACATTATAAGATCAGGAAATTGCCATTGGTACAATACTATTTTTTTTTTCATATATATTTTAAAAGATGCTTAGATTACATAGATGTTACACAAAAATTACAGGGATTCCCATGATCTCCACCTCCCATACCTCCCATAACATCTCACATAAACATCTTTCATTAGTGTGGCACATCACCTGCAATGGATATACACATCCTGGGGCTTTGCCACTAAGCATAGACCACAGTTCACATCATAGGCCACACTCTCTCCCACACAGTTCTGCATGGTATATGCTGATGTAAAATGGCCTATATCTGTCACCACAACGTCACTCAGGACAACCCCCAAGTCCTGAAAAAGCCCCTGTATTACAACTGCCATTCCCTTCCCCACCTCAAAAGCGTCTAGTAGCCACTGGTTTCACCTCACTGTTAAAATTTCTTCCATTGCTTAAATCCCAATATGTCTACAACAGAATAACATTAAGTCCACTCTAGTCCATAGCTCTTCCCCCAATCCTGAGGGGACTGGAATGGTGATGTCCACTCCACCTCCAAGTGAGAATGGGCTTATATCCCATGGATATGGTGGATGGGATTATCCTGCCTGCAGCTGCAGGCTCTCTCCATTCCCTGGGATGGCTGTTGTCCATCATCATCTCCTCACCAGGTGACTTGGGTGAGTCCATTGAGCTGTAGAGTAGGAGTTGCAGCTCCACCGAGATTCCAGGCACAGCTGGCACATAGGCAGGCCAGAGGCTCCAGTCTCTGGAAGTACACCTACAAACTCCAGCATCACATATAGGTTTGAATAGAAGGGACTGATGGCCCATGTTCAGGGAGGACTTATTTGAGTCCAACTCTGTCACTCTCAGGAGCACAGATTCCAAAGTAGAGCCCAATGATAAGGCATCAATCTCTGGGGCTATCCCCCTTATATAGAACCTGGGTGTCTCCAGAGCCCTCAGGAGTCCCTCTGTGTGGGGTACTTGAAAACTAAATGAAAATTTGGGAGACACTGGGGAATGAGAGGGGGGAGGTGTCACGGTACACACTGGACATGCGATAATGCAGTGATAAAAGGAGAAAAAATAATAATAATAATTTTAAAAAAATTTTTTTCTTTTGTTTTTCCCCATTTTCTTTTTTTGAATGTCCCAATCCGTTAATTATATTTTATTTTTAGTTCTTTTTTTCTGAATTTCCTTGTGTTTTATCTCTTGCATTTAAGCTTATCACTATTATTTCATTTTCCTATTAATTGTATTTGATAATTATATGGGCTTCATCTTCAAGGAAGGTTTAGATCACAGAAGGGTTACAATGAGGGCTGCAGAGGATCATTGGTG
>JAQZBX010021931.1:0-31912 GCA_029593785.1 Cabassous unicinctus
AACCATACTTGCTCAGAGGCTGCCCTCCTCACTTGGCAAGTCACACCCTTCCTTTTCCAAGGAAGAAAGTAAATTTCCCAACCCCCTTGTATCTTCAGCAACCAGTTAAGCTCAGTAGGGAGGGTGTTTGAGAAGGAGGGTCATCTTTAGTTCCTTGCCAGCTTCCAGGAAAAGCAATTCTGGCCCCACCTGACCTGTAAAGGCATGACCCATGGAACACAGTAGACCAAATTCCCTGGATGAAAGCTCTATTGCCCTATGCTATGTCCTTTCCTCACCTTTTACCTGGGAAACTTGACCCATATGACCACTTCATCCATTACTTCCAGCTATGGCCTGGAGGCCAATATGGTCTGCCCTGAAGGTAGGGGATTGGATGCCAGGAACTGCAGCTTTACTCATGGATCTTTTCCACCAAGTCTGCTTTTCTTCAGCACTCTCTCTTTTGTGTGTTGTATAACTTCTCCTGCTGTCCTAAACCCTAGCACAGTTTTCTTTACAGTTTCTGCCTATCTTCTCACCACTTTTCTGGGAGAAAGAGTTCTGTGCTTCTCTAATCTTCCATCTTCCTAGAAGTTCTTCTCATTGTACATTTGCTCAGCACAACCCCCCCACCTCATTCTTTTACCTAGGCAACAACCAACACATCAGGGTCTTGTTGCAAACATCCCATTAGAATGAATGAGTGTGGCAGACTTGATTAAGTCTGCCACTTTTAACATCCTTCAGGATACTCAAACAATTGTGAATGGTTTGGGACACTTGTTCCTGCACTGTGCTCTCAACACACAAAACAGAGTCTCAATTACTGTTTATAGGAAAATAAGTAATGTAATTCATCAGCAAATGATTAATCTGGGAGCACAAAAATTTTTAAACATTGAAATTTTATAAAGTAATGCATCATTTGAGACAAAAGTAGCGTTTACATTGCACAAATCTTATCAACCATTATTTTCCCAATATTTTACTTTCAAAAGGAGATAGGATCCTGCATTATAACTTTTGTAAAGAAATTTAAGGTGCAATTACTCTTATGAACATTTCAGGAAGTATATTTTGTCATTCAGTCTTACCCTTGACAACCAGATTAATAATTGCTCTTGAAATGATCAGATTTGGTGACAAACTCATGGAATATTGATATATACAATAAAATGAAATTTATGCATTTAAAATGCTTTGCATTAGCAGAAGCCAAGCTTCTTTTCCTGTAAAGGGTATCCTATTCTCAAGTTACAAAATTCATGGAAACAAAATGTAATATGGTGTCCAGAAATGGATCCTTCAGCTAGAAAATGATATTAGTGGAGAAGATACTTAAATTCAAATAAAGTTTGAAATTTAATTATTATAGGTATAAAATGCACCATGGTTACAAGAAAGATTAACATTTGGGGAAACTGGAAATATGGCAAATGGAAACTCTGTATTGCCTCTACAGATTTCTGTAAATCTAAAATGATTCAAAAATGAATTTTATTTTAGAAAGCACATAGATTGATGTATTTGTAATACTGATTGAACACTGGATGGGACCATGCTTCTCTGATACTTAATTTTCCCTTTGCTCATTCCAAACACTTCTTTACAGCAGCTCTCTTCAAACCGTGGTATTTGGTACACAGGTGTATTCAAAGGGTCTCCCAGAGATTCCTGGACATAAATGGCTTAAAGGGAATTAACTTCTAGAAAACCTTAATGTTCTGCTAAAACTCCTTACCAAAGCTTATCTACCTAAGAACGGACAATTTATTCTGCTGACTAGCTTCAAAATCACTCTTCTTTAATTTACTAAAGAAAAAGCTATCACTCATCTTAGTTTGGAAATTTCTTACAGCATCAAAGAAAGAAACTTTCATATATCACACCAGGATCAACATTGAGAAAGTATACAATTTGATTCTAGAAATTGGGCACCACATTCTCTTAAAAATCCTTTGGTTTCCAAAGTGTTGTCATTCAACAAAAGTGAAGGAACACCTAATTTTATTGTCAGCCCAAATATTTCAAAATGCATTATGGAATTTCAAAATTAAATCATTGCTGGACATTACAAGCCCCACCCCACATTACACCCCTCAAACACTGACAACTGTCATGCAACTGAGGGAAGGGTCATGAGAAGGAGCAGGTGAACCCTGAGGATTCGCGGATATGTGATTGAAGCTACAACATTGGGAATGTCTTTTTGGCAAATGTGGCAGGGGAGGGTTACTGGTTTAGGGTATTGGATGTAGAGGGCAAGTGGGACAGGTTGCACATGGAGCAGGCTTCTAAGGAGTGTGTGAGTTTTCATCTTGTCATAGTGTGTTGTATCAGTGGGTGGAGACTCACAAAATGAACAGGAAGTTGTTGGACTCCAATCCTGGGGAGTACTGCTATCTTCTCAAATAGTGGGGCAGGAGTCTTTCAAGAGCATAGGCTGTGCCTAATAGAGTAGGACAGGCCATTATGTCAAGCACTAAATGTTGTTGCAAGTCACTATGAATCTTGTTCTTCAAGGACTGAAGCTTGATGGTTGCTGTGGTCCTCAAGGAGGGGGAGAGTGGACTAGAACACATGGAACATGGGGTATTTTTGCAATGATGGGTACAGGCCATGTTAAATTATAACAAAATTTATAAAAGTGTATGGTTCAAAATGCACACCATAATGTAAACCATTGACCATTTTTAGTAGCAATGCTGAAAATATTTGTACATCAATTTTAACAAAATGTACCCTCCACACGTAAAATGTTATCGATAGTGTTGAAAGTGGAAAAGGGCGAGGATGTTGGGTATATGTGAATCCCCTATATTTTGTATGTGCCTATTCTGTAACCTAAACCTTCTTTGAAGATAAAATGAAAAAAAGAAGACCCTGGGGGAATAAAGGGAATAAAATGTCCTGGTGCATACAAGACTACAGATCTTATAGTGATGAAAACATGTCAATTTTTTTTAAATTTATATTTTTTATTATTTTTTATTATGTCAAACCTTTCTTAACTTTTTTTGTATTTTAGTTTTTGCTTTTAAAACTATCATTATTATTTCATATTCTTATTAAATGTATTTGGTTATTTTGTTAGCTTCATTTTTGAGGAAGTTGTGGACCACAGAAGGGTTATAACTGTGGTGGAGGGAGATCATTGGTGTAGAGTGTCAGTGTTAGGGGGTGCATGAGAGGATTCCCCTGGGGGCATACCTATAAGGCATATGACTGTGTTCAAGTGTTCATGGTGCATTGTCATGGTGGTTGGAGATCCACACAATAAGAGAAAGAATATCAAATTCCCATCCCGGGGAACTCAGCCACATTCTTTAATGGGACAGCAAGAATCCCGCGAGTACGGGGGCAGTGACTAGACCATTGATGGGTACTTGGTATTTATTGATGATTGTGCTTATGAACCTTTACTTTTGAAATTGAACGTTATCCTAGTATTATAGATTGCTTAAGAGTTACCTCCTGAGAGCTTCCTTGTTATTCAAATGTGGCCTCTTCTTAAGCCACACTCAGCAAATAAATGCATTAAATCCCGCCCAACCCCTGGCATGAGTCACGACTGCTGAGAATTAGCTTCTCTGGCACCGAGGGTTTATTACCAAGCACCACCTAGCGATGCATCTAGAAAAAGACACTAACCAAAATGGGGAAAGGGGAAAGACAAATGAGTTTATATGGCTAAGAGACTTCAAAGTGAGTCAGGCAGTCATTTCAGAGATTACGCTTATGCACATCTCAGGAGGATTTCATTGACTGTCAAAGTAAATATTGCCTCAACTAGCATGGCACCTAAGGGCTCTGGAGACATCCAGACACTATAGGCAGGGCAGGTAGATCAGGAATTTAGTGTCCTGCCAGTGAGCCCTACTTTGGAATGTATACTTCCCTATATGGCAGAGTTGGACTCAGTTATAGTTTCCCAACACATGGCTCTTCTGTCTCTGTTATTTGGATGCATATTTTCTACTGGAGTTGATTGGTATATGTCCAAGAGACTTAAATCTTTGGGCTTTCCATGTGCCAGTTGGGCCCTGAATCAAAACAGAGTTGTAACATCTACTCTCTAGTTCATTGGACTCACCCAGGACAACTAACAAGGAGATAGTGATAGACAATGACCATCCCAAGGAACAGAGAGAGTCTGCAACTGCAAGCAAGACAGTCCCATCCATCTGCCCCATGGGATCTAAGCCAGCTGTCAATTA
Organism: Cabassous unicinctus; assembly: GCA_029593785.1. Lineage (NCBI taxonomy): Eukaryota > Metazoa > Chordata > Mammalia > Cingulata > Chlamyphoridae > Cabassous > Cabassous unicinctus. Next base: position 4,200 of record JAQZBX010021931.1, read on the forward strand.
GAAGTGGAGTGGGCATCACCGTCCCAGAATCCTCAGCATTGCAGAAAGATAAATGGACTAGAATGAACTTGCTGTTATTCTCCTATAGATTAATTGCTATTCTAGCAATGGAAGAACTTTTATCACTGATAGGGAGGCAGTGGCCACCGGAGGTTCTGAGGGGAGAGAGAGGGAAAAATATATGTAATATGGGGGCATTTTCAGGACATTGGAATTGTCCTGAATGACATTGCAATGGCAGATACAGGCTATTATATATCTTGGCATAACTTACAAAATTGTGCGGAAGAGAGGGTAAACTACAACATAAACTATAACCCATGCTTAGTGGCAGTGTTCCAAAATGTGTTCATCAATTGTACAAATGTACCGCGCTAATGAAGGATATTATTATGGGGGAAAATGTGTGTGAGAGGTAGAGAGGGAAGCTTAGGGGAATCCCCTATAATTTTTACATAACATTTATGTAGTTAAGTATCTTTTTAAAAAAGTATATAAAAATGAATTTTCTTTAAAAAAATCATTGATGGATCTCACATTTTTAATTTCTTCAATTCCTGTCTTGCTTTCTACCTTTGCAAACTTTTTTTCCTAATTGGAGTTCACTGAAAAATGAAAACCTGTCATTTTTGGGAACACAATTCATTAACTGGATTAGAGATTTCCCACTGATTTGAAATAATACTTGCACAAAATTTAGAGGACTTTCTTACACAAAGTTCATTATCAATGTTCATTAACACTTAGGTTGAATTACGTACTTCTTCAAAGCCTCAAAATTTTATGAAAACCAGCTCATAATAGTCAGCAAAGAGAAAAGGTATGTATTCAATTATTTCATTTTTGTTTGACATCTAAATACATAAAAAAATTACTATTCATTTTTCTATGTGTACATGTGAGGGTACTTGTGTGTTTGTGTGTTTATAAATACACAGTATGTGAGTGTGTAGGGATACCATAACAAAATACTTGTATGTGGGTGGCTGAAAAACAAAAGAATTTAATTGCCTCACAGTTCTCAAGGCTGGAAATCATAAATCATTGGCAGGGCTGTGCACAATTTGCATTCCCTAGAAAGAATCTTTTCCATGACTGTATCCTAGTTCTGGCAATGGCAGCATAACCCCAATCTTCTTCTCCATCTTCAATTTCCCTTCTCCCCTGTGTCTGTATGTGGCTGTTTCTGTAAAAACATCCCCTTTTTATGAAGACAAGAAGCATAATGGAATGGGACCCCATCTGCCTCAGGGTGACCTCTCCTCAATTTAACTAATCCAATCTACAATGAACCTAGTTCCAAATAAGAACACATTCTGAGATGCTGGAGCTTAGTTAGAACTTCAACATGTATTTGGGTGACACATAAATAACTAGTTAATATATAACATTTGTCATTTTTGCCATTGCAGTTTCTCTTTCAATCAAGAGAATGTCACAGAAATTTGGATATAATATAAACATTTGTGAATCATGATAAATTTCTAGTTGCTACACCCTAGGTATCATAATTTGTTCATAAACTTATTTTACCACACTTGACAATTGTTTTTCATCTGAATTTGTTTTAAAACAATCACAAAAATAAGTCAACTTTAATATTGAGGGATTTAACTGAATTTACAAAAGTATCCACTCTAATATCAGCTGTTTCACTACCACCAGAATGAATTTCCAAAACTTTTCTACAGTGTCATCAATTGCATGAAGAAAAGAGTAAATTGCCATAGAAATTAATTGATTTTTTATTTGAAGTATGAGCTACTGATATAAAACTGGCATCACTATTCTGTCTGCAAAATTATTCTCTATTAATGGAGCAAACCATAAAAGTCATCACTTCAGTTTTCTGTACAAGGAAGTATAAAATCAAATGAGAAAAATTATTTGATAAAAACCCTTAATTTATCTAAATGAAAGCATATAATTCATAGTGGCACATAAATGAATCTTCAACAGCTATACATAATAAAATTTGTCAGGCCTCATAGTATTAAAATAAATACTTGCACATGAATTGGATGTGTATGTTGGGTAACCAATTTGTGTATTCTTGATTTCATGTGGTCAGCTGTCATGGCATACAATAACTATCAATAAATTGTTTTTCATGTTTCATATTTATTATTTGTAATGGTTGAGAAAAATTTCAGTAGCTGTTTGTGAAGTATGAACTTTCATTTTTTTATGTCTTTCCTCCCAGAATGGTTTCTTACGAAATAAAGCAACTATTACCAAACAATTAAATGAAGTCACAAATTTATACCATGTACTCAATGCACTGTCCTCTCTTTCTTCTATAGCAGGACTGCTGAGCCTTTATTACTCACAAATACATTATCATATAATTAATCTTCAATTCCCTATATTTTCCATTATCCACAGTGTTATGGATTTAATTGAATCCCACAAAATGAAATGTTCAAGTCCTAACAGCAAGTTCCCTGATTGTGACTATATATGGAAATAGGATTTTTGAAGTTGCTGGTTGAGATGAGTCCAAAAAGGACTAAGGTGGGCCCTGATGCAATATGTGTGGTAGCTCTCTAAGGAAAGGAAATTGAACAAAGCTGGACAGACAGAGGGGAGTTGCCATGTGACAAGTGTGGCAGAGAATGCCTAGACTGGTGGAAGGCCAATGCCAGCAGTGAAGGGAAAGTCATGGGAATGATTCTTCCCCACAGATTCAATGGGAAACGTGGACCTGCCTAAACCTAGAAATCAGACTTGTAGACTCCAGAACTGTGAGACTATAAATCTGTTGGCTTAAGCCACTCAGTTTGTGATATTTTGATACAGCACTCCTAGGAATTTATGACAATCACTGACTAGTCACAAGGCCGCTTTGTGTATGTAGAAGAACAAAATGAAGACTGAGGCACAATTGGCTAGTAGAGTAAGGGGTGGTGGGACAGAAGCATGACATAATTCACCCATCACTATCAGAGACCAGGAAGACTTAGTTGTCCTAAGAGGAAAAGGACAATGGCCAAGAAAATGAGGAACTTAATTGCTGGTCTATTTCAAATTTAACCTGTTAAACTTAGAGAACTCTCACACATTTCTCATAAACAAAGTCCATGGCAGAAATTGGTATTTTAAAAAAAGGTCTTTAAAATCAACCTGGTTTATTTTAATTCAACTATTAGTAATAAATTATTAAGAAGTGAAATTTTTATACAAATGATTAGCTAGAAAAGACAAATGGACAATTCATAACAACCAGGACAGTTTCAGGCAAACCTAATGTAACCCTACCCAAGCATAAACTCAACCACAGAAAGGGAATGACACAAGGTGTCATAATCATAAAAGATGGTCACACTTTTCCAGATTAGATGCTTATAAGAATCAGCTGGGAAACTTGTTAATCATATGAATACTGGCCTAAATTCCAGTTAAATTGGTCAGAATTCCCAGAGTTTGGAACATGTATTTTAGCAAGATCCAATATTTTTCTTTCCTAGCCTGTCTCAGCAATCAGATTTAGAACAAACACTGCATCTAGCAAGGAGCCCACTAGCATTCAGAATGACAATAAAATCTACTTCACATTGTCTTTGTTATGATCTAATGAAATATGTAAAGCATATAAAAATCATAGTCATTATCCATTATTATCCATATATGAAAGTAATAATAATCTGTTAAGAAATGAAAATTGTGAATTTGATTTAGAATATAAGAATCATAGCTGTGCTTCATTGAGTGGAGGGTGAAGGAAGATGTGGCAGAGTATTCAAGACAATAAAGGTAGGAAATGGATTGAACAATATAAATGGGTTTACTAGCTAGAAGATTAATGAGGTTTGAAGACATATTTTTGCATGCTTGTAGTAATCCAAAAGAGACCCTACTAATAATCTGGTCCTAACCCTGGACCTAAAAGCCATCACATATACCCTTGTAGGAGGAATATTTGACTACAAATAGAAAATAAAGTGGTATTAAGACCGTGAAGACAGGAATTAGAAGCCTTGAAGACTGAAGAAAATCAGTCCCAACAACCAAATAACAATTCCTTGCAATAAATCTCCTAATACATGTCCAAAATTCCATTTCTCTGGAAGACACTTGACTGGTTTAGTACAAAGCATAGGGTGCTGCTATAATGAATACCAAAATATGTGGGGGTGATTTTGGAAATAAAAAATGAGTAAAGACTGGAAGAATTTTGAGTCATCCAATAAAAAGCCTCGATTTCCTCAAGCAGACTGTTGGTAGAAATATAGACATTGAAGTTGCTTCTGTTCAGGGCTCTGAAGGAAAGGAGGAACTGTTACCTTAATGGGAAGGATGACAATCCTTGTATATAAGGGCAGAAACTTTGCTGAATTTTATCCTACAATCAAGTATAAAGCAGAACTTGAAATCATAAAACTTGTATACTTAGCTGAGGACATTTTCAAGCACTTGGTCATGGTGTATAATACATGTGATATGCTGTTGAACATGATTAGCAAGTATATTCTTGAGGATTTTAGCATCTAAGTTAATTAAAGTGATTGTTCTATAGCTCTTGTGGCATAATTGTTTGGCTTTGGTATTAGGGTGATGTTGTCATCATAGAATGAGTTAGGTAATGTTCCCACCACTTATATTTTTTGGAAGAGACACATACAGACAATTATATACCTTGTCATATCTTACAAAATTGTGTGGGAGAGACTGTATACTATAATGTAATTTATAATCCATGCTTCATGGCAATGCTCCAATATGTGTTCATCAATTGTAACAAATATACCACAATAATGAAGGATGTTGTTAATGTTGGAAAGTTTGGGAGGTGTAGGGAGTGGGCCATATGGGAATCCCCTAAATTTTTAATGTAACTTTTATTTTATCTGAGTATCTTTTAAATAATTAAAATAAGAAATTTAAAAAAAGAAAGAATGAACTGGAGATAAGGTCAAGTGTGACTTGACAACTTTTGCAAGTATAAAGAAGATTAATCATGTCCCTCATGAATCACTTCAACCATGAAACAGAAACCAGGAAAACATATGGGAAAATCCAGGGACGATCTCTGGAGGAACCTCTAATCTAATGATATGAAACCCTGTGACATGCACAGAGGACCTACAGGTTTATTCCCTTGATATCAGATATTATATTATTAATAATATTTCATATAATTTTCTATTATCAAATAAAATGATGTCATACATATATCATGTACCATAAAAATGATAGGGGCTTAATAGACATTTTTAATTGACATTAAAGAGGATTCTCTTTAGTACCCTCAACACAACTCTTTAATCAAATGTTTGATTGAATTGATCATTGCTTGTCTTTTCTTATGGAGTTCCCTTAAGCTTCCAGTAGTTATGTCAAAAAAAAATATCCAAAATTCTGGCTTTTTACAATGCTTTGTAGCAAAATCTCTCCAAGACAAGCAGACAGGTGCCACTTAAAAGTTCCTATTGAATGAACAGACAACATTAAGACAGAAGTTATTTCAGTGTACAAAATTGTTTCCAGTTTATGTACCTTTTTAAAAGAAAATAAATAGATATATATAAAAGGATATTGTGAGAAATTGGAATTATTCCAAAGTTTCCATTTATTTGATCCTAATGTGTTTGTGTCTTATAAGGCACCATGTCCCTCTCATAGATATCAGTTGTAACAAAACATTTCAAATTTAGGTCAAGGTTCTTTAGAGGTCCTCAGGATTTATGAAATTTCAGACTCCTTATCCATAATCCCTCCTCATATTATTGGTTTCTACTCTCTTAAACCACAAGGTAATTGAGAATGTTATATCATCAGAAACACTGAGGTGAAAGGGACACTAAGTGGACAAAATTAAAGAAGGCTGTTGGAATTCCAAAATTCTACAGACTGATAAAACAATGCAGATTCAAACGACTATTGAAGAAAAAGAAAGCTTGATACCTTCATTTGCCAGGCTTCTATCACAAATACTACAGAATGGGATGGTTTGCACAATGGGAGTTTACAGGCTCAGAGTTTTGAGGTTAGGAAATGTCCACTAACAGCAAGGTATTGATTTCTCAACAATATTTCTAAAATTCTGGGACTGGCTACCAGAGATCCTTGAGTTTCCTTGGCTTCTATCCCTGCCTTTCATTCATGGAAATGTCCTCTTCTTTCTCTTCTGAATTCTGTTGACTTCCATTTTCTGGCTCCTTCCTGTGGCTTCTATCTCTATGACTGAATTTCTCATGCTTATAATGGATTCTAATAATATGGATTAAAGCCCCATTCATTTAGGTGGACCACATCTTAACTAAAATAAGATATTCAAGAATTCTTATCTACAATGGGTCCACACCCCACAGGAATACTGGCAATGATTAAGAAAATGTATAATTCATTCTCACCCAGATAAAGACAGAGACCAGAACTGCAGGTAGTGATATCACAGACATTAACTCAGAGACCAGAGTCCTGGGTGCAGAAGCCAGAGACAGAGGTCCAGAGGGCAGAACCATGGGCCCAAAGTACAATCCATAGCACACAGAGATGCCTTCCAGGCAAGGAATCCTAACAAAACCTCAGGATTTCAAAATTATTTGGAAGCATTGATTCCTTTCTTCCTTCCCTTCTCTCCCTTTTGGAATTGGAATGTCTAAAACTTTTATACTATGACTTCCCCACCATGGTATTTTGGAATCAGTAACTTGTTTCCTAGTTGCTGGTCCACAGAGATAAATGAATTTTGTCCCAGAATGGTTCCTACCCAGAATGTCATACATACCTGATGTACACAATTTAGATAATGACTTGGGATTGTTCAGCAGATGATATTTAGATGAGGTTTGGGAATTGAGATGATGCTGTAATTTGTTTAGATGTTTGGACATGCTAGGATGAGAAGATTATATAGTGCATGTGGGACAAAGGAGTACGATTGTCATTGATGGGTATACATTATAGACTGAATAGTAGCCTGAAAATACCTCGTTTTAAACCCTGGTACCCATGCATGCTACTTTATATGAGACATACTTGTAGTTTGTTTACTTTAATTCAAGGTGAAGACATTATCTTGGGCTTTAAGGTTGGGGCATAAATGCAATCACATGTATCCTTATGAAAGGGAAGCAGGATAATGTGAGAGACAGAGAAGAAGGCAATGTGAGGGCACAGCACAGAGAAATTTGAAAATGCTGGATTTGAAAGCTGGAGTAATGTAGTTATAGAACAAGGAATTCTGGTAGCCACAATGGTCTGGAAGAGGCTAGGAGTATACTCTCCTGGAGAGAATCTAGAAGAAGTGTGGCCTTATAGACACCTTGATTTCAGCCTTGTGAAGCTGAATTCAATTTTCTGGCTTCCAAAACTGTGAGAGAATTGATTTCTGTTATTGGAAGTCATCAAGTTTCTTTTCAATTTCTTAAAGCAGCCACAGAAATCCAATTAAATCATTAAAAATTATTAAATAATGGAGAAGAGAAGGCATTTCTGAAAGAGATATGAAAATACTAACAATGATAGGACCCTAGTATTTCTATGTATCAGGTGCTACCCATAGCCTTGCATGTGTGTTTACTCGTTTTGCCTCACAATAACCCTAAAAAATAGGTACAATTATTAGACAATTTTCTATCTTTGTAAAACTTGCCACTGAGAAGTTACCTAATTTAATCAAGGGCACATGGGTAGAATATGTCAGAGATGTACAAAAGTTATTTCCCTGAGATGAAGGTGTCATGGGGAAATTTGCACATATTTATTATCAGAATAAGAGAATTTGGGAATGGCCGTTAGTAGGAAAAGAATGACAGAAAGAAACAATATTCTATCTTTTAAAATTTTCTTTATTTTCAAAAACAAAAATAGAAAAGAGCAAAGGCATTGAGCTAGGCCTGTATAATACAGTAAGGAGACCCTGAGTGGAAAGGCCTGCCCAGAAAGAGGGTCTAGTAGGTAAGGAGGATGACACACAAGATCTCCAGAGGAGATATGAACTTTTGGGGACCAGGATTACATGTTTATATTATTTTTGGAGGATAGTAGGAACCAGAAGAAGGGGAGAGAAATGAGAAGGAGTCAAATTGAAAAGTTTAAATAAAGAAGGCACAGGGAAGAGGTAGTTGGTCTACCAAGGTGTAAAACATTCTGGATCAGAGATTTTGTTTCCTCTTTTGGAGCCTGAAAATACCTATGGGAAGAAGCTAGAAATACTCTGACAAGTGGTAAAAGATATATGGTCCAGTCAACCCAAAGCCAGGCAGATGGTCAGCTAACAGACATGAGAAGGAAATTAAAGACAATTGAGTCTAGATCAGCCAGTACTAAGGGGACCTGCCAGATAACTTTAAACCAAGAATAAGTTGAGCTAAATCAGTCTAGCCTGCCCTTATTAACAGACTGCACAGCTAATGAAAAAACTCAACAGCATAAGGTTTATGCTACTGGGTTTTGGCATACATGGCAGTAGCTAACTGATATATTATCTTCTTTTAAATGGCTATCCATTCTTATGCCACAATCCCCTCCCCCTTCCCTGATTTATTTTACTTCCAATCACTAAAAATGACATAGTAGATATTTTACCTTTTATATATGCATTTCTCCTTAACTACGATAACAGGAGAGATCTTTAAAACTGACAAAGTAACTGCTCAATAAGTATTTCTTGAGTGAATGAAAGACATGGATTCAAAGGTTTTAAAATGCCTTTCATTACTAGCAGTAAAAAGCAGTTATGGATGTCAGAGTGTTTGGTGTATTCCCCTCAGGTTTGATGAGATATTTGGTAAAGCTAAATTTCATCCACCAATATATTTACAAAGCAATTTCAGAAATAATATGGAATGTCTAGAGGTTTTACAATGAGATTAATGTGATAATCAAAGGTTATCCAAAGTGTTCAATTTACAGAAGACTTAAGAACCATGAATTCCTTGAGTGCCCATGAGATGATTAGAAAGAAATTTGACAATTGATAAATAAGTTCAGAATAAAAGTTGACTCATATTTCTAGAAGGATAAACTAAAGAATTAGAAAGTTGCCTTTGATAGAATGAGAATGGCTCAAAGAGATGGAGAAAAGGAAAAAGGGCTTTACAAAAGGAGGCCGACTTTCATTTATTCTGTGAATATTTAAATATGGACTGTTCCAGTTTCCCAGGCTATTGAAATGGGTTACCTTTCACAATAGGTATTTATTAACTTATAAGCTTACAATTTTGTGGGTGAGGAAAATGTCTAAATTGAAACAACATCAAGCAATGTTTTCTTTCTGAAGACTGACTGCCAGTGATCCTGGAATCTTTGTCACATAGCAAGGCACTTGGTCACATCTGCTTATCTCTTCCCTCTCTTCCAGGTTTTGTTGCTTTCATATTCTTGCTTCCATGACATTCTCTGTCTTTGTCTGAATTTGATTTTCTTATAAAAGACTCAGTAGCAGGATTGAGACCCACAGTGAGCCAGCCATTACCTAAAGTAAACTACTTGAAGGGTTCCATCTACAATAGGTTACACCCACAGAATGGATTATCTTTAAGATCATACTTTACTGAGGTCCACACTGCTTCACATCATCAAATATGCATATATTCATTTTTGCATTATTTTTCCTTTTTACACAGATGGGACATACAATATTTAGCAATGTTGTTAATACTAAACTTGTATATGTATCACTTCAAACATGGGAATATGATGTAGCAAACCAGAGTCTTATAACAATATGGGAAACATTTAACTTTTGGTGAGTTTTATGGTTAGCGATTTTATAAGAGAACTATAGAAACAGGGTGACAATCACAGGAATAGGAAGCATGGTGGAAAACTTTATATCCACACTAAGATCAACATATTTCATTTAATCAGCATCATCCCTTATAACATAAGCATTCTTCAATGAGTCTGTTTATTAAATGTATTCAGAATTATTATAGGATGGCAAAAAGAAATAAAAATATGTACCTAAAGAAAAAAGAAACAAGGTAATGTAACAAATCAAATCACCTTATGTGACACTTTAAAGAGAGGCTTGTGTGGAAAACACAATCCATGGAAGGAAAGAGTAAGAGAGGAAAATGACCTTCCATGGGGGAAGTGTTGAATATGAAGGATCAAGTATTTAATCTTGGGAATCCCAGAATGGGAGGATGATGGGGGACAAGGAAGAATATTGAAGGAATAAGAAATAAAGATGGCAACTTATTCAGCATTAAGGAGCCACATTAAAGTGAATATAAATACATCAGGGTGTAACCTTGCCTAGAGGATAAGAAACAGAAATGTAGTGGCCCCATTCTTTGATCTGCTCCTGAAAAACATGCAGGTTTATATAATGCAATGCCTCAAAGATATGGCTTGTCAGACAGATGAAGAAAGCTTAGGTCTGTGTGTGGAGGAAGCAGCTGTTGCTGTGGGACTCACTGCCCTACAGCGCTGGGAGAAGGTTTGTGTTTGAGGCTGAAGCACTGTGGGAGAAAAGCTATAATTGTGCTGACTGTCATAATCTCCCAAACCTTCAGCCTGGAACCTGCTGATGGTGAGAGTGAAATCTGTCCCAGACACACATCAGGAACTCCAGATGCCTGGTTAGATGCATAAAATATGAGCAGTATAGGAGCCTGTCCTGGTTTCTGATGGTATAGTTTAAGTAGCTGCTAACACTCTAGCTGGACTTGCAGTTGAGGGTGACAGTCTTTCCTGGAGATGCAGCCACAGAGCCTGGAGACTGGGTCTTCACGATGTCCCCACTGGCACCTGCAGTCAGAAAATAACGTAGATCATACATTAAATTACAAATATATAAAATATGTATTTAAATTTAGGTGTTGTTACTTATCATATATAATCAGATATGTTTTAGATGAATTGGTTTATTCACCCTGCATGGTAAAACCATTCTCAAACTTTATAAAGACATTACTTTTATAAACCTCTCACCTGAGACCCAGAGCACCAGGAGGATGAGGAGTTTGGATGGTAACATCATCTTGCTTACCTGTCTGGTGCACTCAGACCCTTCTCCAGGGAAACCACATTAATAGAGCTCTGAGCAGATGACCAAGTCCTTGAGGAGCCTATGCAAATCCTTATAGAGTATAAAGGCAAATGTTTTTGTGCAGAAAGTTGTAAAAACAAATAATGAAAGGAGATCAAAATATCATGACCACAAGAAATGCAATTTTATGCTTAAAAAAGTTTCTGAAATCATCTTACGACTCTAATTTTCAACAAAGTTCAGCAATATTGCCAAATTTAAAATAATTTTATTGCCAACAGTACTCTTCAAAACCACCTGCATTCATCTTAAAAACATAATTTTGTAACAGAATACATTTGTCTGAGTGTATAATTTCAGAACATAACTGAAATATGGTGCCAAATCTCTTGTGCAGTATATTCATAGCATGGATAAAATGAAGATGTAATGCACAAATTTCTATTTCAGCAAGCTCTTAATTTTATTTTTTTATATTTTCTTTTTTAAAAGATGCTTAGGTTACATAAATGTTACATAAAAAATTTAGGGGATTCACATATGGCCCACTACCTACTTCTCCCTCACTTTCCCACATTAACAACATCCTTCATTAATGTGGTTCATTTGTCACACTTGATAAACACATAATGGAGCATTGCCAGTAAGTGTGGATTATAGTTTATATTATAGTTTAAATGCTTTCCCACACATTTTTGTAAGTTATGACAAGATCTATAATGGCCTGTAACTGTCACTGCAGCCTCATTCAGGACAATTCCAATGTCCCAAAAATGCCACCATATTACATCTATATATTTTTAAGATACTTAAGTTACATAAATATTACATAAAAAATATAGGGAATTCCCATATGCCCCACTACCCATACCGATCACATTTTCCCACATTAACAACATCCTTCATTAGTGTGGTACATTCATTGCAATTGATGAACACATTTTGGAGCACTGCCACTAAGCATGGAGTAAAGTTTAGTTCACACTCTCTCCCACCCAGTTCTATAGGTTATGGCAAAATATATAATGGCCTGTATCTCTCATTGCAATGTCATTCAGGACAATTCCTAAGTCCCAAAAATGCACCCATATTAGACCTGTTTTTCCATCTCATGCCCTCAGAAACTCCAGTGGTTACTGCCTCCATATCAATGATATAATTCCATCCATTGCTCGAATCACATAAGTCTATATAAGAATACCAGTATGTCTATTTTAGACAATATTGCATTCTCCAATCCTGAAGATTCTGGGATGGTGATGCCCATTCTACCTCTAATTGAGAGGGGACCTGCAATCCATTAGGGCAATGGATGGAACTTGCTTGCTTGTATTTGTAGACTCTCTTGGTTTCTTGGTATGGTAGTTGCCCATCATCACCTCCTTGTTAGTTGTCCTGGGTGAGACCATCAGGTGTTGCAACTCCATTGAGATTCAGGGGCTAGCTGGCATATGGACAATCCAAAGATTTAAATCTCTTGGACACATACCTACCAACTCTAGTACTAATTCTAGTTTGAAATAGAAGAAGAGAAGAGCCATGTGTAGGGAAAACACAACTGAATCCAACTCTGTCACCCTGGGGAACGTAAAAAGAGGTGCCTCCTAGCAGCCTCTGAGTTGTTCAAATGTGGGCTGTCTCTAAACTGAACTCATCATATAAATATATTAGCTTCCCCCAAGCACAGGACATGACCTCCAAGAATGAGACTCCCTGGTACTGAGGGATTACTACAAAGCACTAACTCACAATGCAACTAGAAAAAGACCTTGACCAAAAGGGGAAAAGGTAGAGACAAATTAGTTTATATACCTAAGAGACTTCAAAGTGCATCAGGAGGTCATTCTAGAGGTTATGCTTCTGCACGTCTCAGCAGGATCTCATTGACTGCCAAAGTAGATACTACCTCAAATAACAGGGCTCCTGAGACCTCTGGAGATATCTAGACTCTATAGTCAGGGCAGATAGCTCAGGAATTTCGTGCCTTGCCAGTAGGCCCTACTAAGGAATTCATACTCTTAATTTTAAGTACATATTTGAAGTTCCCCTTGGACCTGTCAAAGGCATCTCAATAAATCCAAAATCAGATCTCTGTATTACCCCCAATGCAAATGCTATCTCCGGAAATGCACCACCAGATACTTGCAAAGTACCCTGAGCACTGTCCTTTAATTACACCATTTTCCAAAATCACACAGGAAATGGTTAGCAAGCCCTAAGTGAAACTCCTCCACCTAGTGGTAATAGGTAAAATAGCTACAGCTCCCTAGGTATGAAAGAGCAGGTTCTTCATTTATTTCTACACAAAAGTTTTTATACAATTATGCAAATAGCAATATCATAAACTCTCCTAGGCCCAGGACATTAAGTTAAGAAGAAATAAAACAGAACCCCGGGCCTCATAAAGCTTTCATTTTACTGGAAGAGACAGACAAGTAGCAACTAACACTTCTGCAGCCATGCCTATCCTGCTTCTCTGGGATTTGCTACTCTGTAGCAATGGTGCTACTAAGGCCAAATGAGAAAATGTGCCTCCAAGTCCATTTCAGGAGTCTACTAGCACAGCGAAGAGTCAGAGAAAAAAGAAAAACAATTGGGATCATATTCTTACCTTCCATTATTGATTTTTTTCTCTCCCTCTTGGTTTTACTATCAATCTAGTTGAAAACTGTGCCTTTACAAATTGTGAAAAGCTAAACTCTACAAACTCATGTTTTTGTCACTTCTTTGAATAATCAAATGAAAGGTTTTCAAATAATTTTGAATAATATTTGAACAAATATTACAGGAATTCTTTATGAAAAGTTCATTAACATTGAGGACATTTGGTTGTTTCTATATTTCTTGTAAGGCTCAAAATCCTGAAAATTAACCTGTGATTAGCAGTCAAGAGAGAAACGGTGAACTGGATCATTTTGTTTTTATTTAATATCAAAGTTGTATAAGTCCTTATTCAGGTACACATGTTATGCAGGTATGTATAAACATATATGGCTAAGCATATAAAAATAATTTGTAAATTTGACTAACACAGTTTCTCATTCAGTTAGCAGAATAGCACAGATTGCTTAAATACAATTATGAACTTGTGTCTGTCTAAATCAATTAAAAGAAAGTCTCCTCCCTTTGGTTTCCTAGCCTGGTAAAAAAATTATTCTCACCAACACGTTTTATTTTGCCAAAATTTGTCCTATCATCACTGTCATGGTTAGGCTAATATGTCAACTCAGCCAGGTAATTGTTTCCAGATGTTTGTTCCAGCAAGCACTGGACTAATTGTAATACAAGAGCATGTATGGACTTTGATCACCAGTGAGTTTACTGCGTGGATGGCTGATTACATCTGCATTAATCAGGGAGATTACATCATCAATGGGTGATGCTTTTATCCAATCAGTTGAATGCTTTAAAAGGGGAAGTGATTTCAACATGCAGAGAGAATTTCCCAGCTCGTCCTTGGACAGCCATCTTCTCCCAGAAACTCTTCAAGGACCTTTCATCAGACTTTCATCGGAACCCCTGGTTTGCAGCCTGCCTGAAGATCCTGGACATGTGCATCTCCACGGTCGTGTGAGAGACTCTTAAAATCTCATATTATTGACAGATATCTCCTGTTGATTGTTTCCCTAAAGAACCCTGACTAAGACAGCTTGGTACCGGGAGTGGTTCTTAAAGAACAGAGTCTTAAACATGGGATGTCTGAGGTTGTTCTGGGAGTTTTGTAATTGGCTCTCTACTCTAATTGTCCTCAAAGGTACTAATGGCCTCCCTTTCCAATAATGAAGAGGTTGCTAACAGTCCATGGCGTGAGCTGGCAATAAAAATACACAAAATAGCATCCCTGGATTCCCCTACTTCCATGCTTATAAGAAGCAAGGATCCAGGTGAGAGTGTTTTCAACATCGTAACAGAATTTTGTGGAGTCAAAAAGTATAATGATGTTTGCTGGCACCTCCTAAATACTCTGGATACAGATACAAAAGAAACAGATGACCTAAAGTCTTCAAATTTGAAACTTAAATGCCACATGAATGACATGAAAGTTTCTATGTGTGCCTTGAAAGAAAATCTTGTCTCCTATTGCCAGAGACTTGAGATATCTGAGAATCAAACCCAGAGTCTCATTGTACAATTACAGAATTACAGAGGAAACTAAAATCTCAGCCTCTCAGGGTTTCTGAAATTAAAGTGGAGGCATTGATTGGAAAAGAGTGTAACCCTGAGGATTGGGATGGAGACATATGGGATGATGATAATATTGGTGGGGACATTGGAACCCTAAATTGTGCTGAGACTTTACCAGATAAAACCTGCGATGGCCTGCCCTGTGGAGATCAAACCTTGTTAACCTTGTATCATCCAGCCTTCAGCCTGCCCCAGGGAGTCTGGACTTCCTTCCAGCCCTGAGCCTCCAGCTTGCCCCAGGGAGCCTAGACCTCCTTCCAGTCACTAGACAGGTACCAGCTAAATGCCAACATGCACTGCAAAACTTCCAGTCTGCCCTGAGGAATCTGTCTTCCAATCCCTACCTGAAGAGGTTAATCCTGTTTCATGAGAAGAAAATGCAAAGGAAAGCCCTGAAGTCAGTAGCCTGCAAGACATCTCTAATCCTACTCCTTACCCACACTCCCTACCCCTCTTTTCTTCGAGACCCATTACTAGACTAAAATCACAACAAACCCCCAAAGGTGAAATACCAAGTGTGACCCATGAGGAAGTATGCTATACTCTAAAAGAACTGCATGAGTTTCCAACTTATATAGACAGAAATCAGGGAAATATGTGTAGGAATAGATACTAAGGGTATGGGATAATGGTGGAAGGAATATAAAGTTGGATCAGGCTGAATTTATTGACACTGGTCCACTAAGCAGGAATTCTGGATTCAACGTTGTAGCTTGAAGGGTTATAAAGGGTTCTAACAGTTTGTTTGGGTGGCTGACTGAAGCATAGAACAAAGGATGGCCTAGCATGTCTGATGTTGAGATGCCTGATTTGCCCTGGTATACAGTAAATGAGGGGATTCAAAGGCTTAGAGAGATTGCAATGCTAGAATGGATTTACCATTTGAAACTTGCCCACCCACTCCAGGAATGTCCAGGGGACACACCTTTAACCAGGACCATGAAGAATAAATTTGTAAGATTAAGTCCATGTTCTCTGAAGAGCTCTGTGGTTGCTCTTCTCTGCAATCCAGATATTATTGTAAGAGGTGTGCCGTAATGGAATTGGAATCCTTAAACATTATGGGGATGATTGGATCTTAGTCCAGTAAAACTTTGGCAATTAATCGCCAAAGGCAAGGTGGGTGTGGCTAGCGCATGGCTAGCACAATGAAAGACGGATTCAAAACAGCACACAGAATAGTCTGAGTTGCATGGAGTTATGGTGTTGGTTAGTAGATCATGGGGTACCTAGAAGTGAAATACATGGGCAGTCTACTAAATTTTTTCTGGATCTGTATAAGCAGAAGAGTTCTAGATCAAGTGAACAAAATCCTAACTCAGATTACAGACACAAAGAATCATGGCCCCTTAATCAATACCCAGACTTGAGACAGTTTAGAGACCCAGAGTCCCTTGAATGAGGAGAAGCCAGGTCCCCTTGGGGAAGGATCCTGTTAAACTGCCAAAAATTTATACTGTTAATCTTCCTCCCACCTTTCCCCAGGGAAACCTATGGCCTTTTGCCAGAGTAACTGTGCTTTGGGGAAGAGGAAATGATCAGACATTTCAGGGATTATTAGACACTGTCTCAGAAGTGACATTAATTCCAGGAGACCCAAAACATCTTTGTAGTCCACCAGTCAGAGTATGTGCTTATGGAGGTCAGGTGATTGATGGAGTTTTAGCTCAGGTCCGTTTCACAGTGGGTCCAGTGTGTCCAGTGGGTCCCCGGACCCATTCTGTGGTTATTTCTCTAGTTCCAGAATGCATAATTGGAATAGACATACTCAGTAACAGGCAAAATCCCCACATTGGATCCCTGAATTGTGAAGTGAAGGCTATTATGGTTGGAAAGGCCAAGTGGAAGCCTCTAGAACTGCCCCTGCCTAACAAAATAGTAAATCAAAGGCAATACCGGATTCCTGGAGGGATTGCAGAGATTAGTGCCACCATTAGTGTGAAGGATGCTGGGGTGGTGATTCCCACCACATCCTCATTTAACTCTCCTATTTGGCCTTTGCAGAAAACAGATGGATCTTGGAGGATGACAGTAGATTATCGTAAACTTAACCAGGTGGTGACTCCAATTGCAGCTGCTGTCCCGGATGTGGTATCATTGCTTGAACAAATCAACACTTCCCCTGGTACCGGATATGTAGCTATTGATCTGGTAAATGCTTTTTTCTCAACTGTCATTAGTAAGCATCACCAGAAACAGTTTGCTTTCAGTTGGCAAGGCCAGCAGTATACTTTCACTGTCCTGCCTCAGGGGTATATCAACTCTCCGGCCCTATGTCATAATACTGTCCACAGAGACTCTGATCATGTCTCCTTCCCCTGAGACATCACACTAGTCCATTATATTGATGATATCATGTTGATAGGACCTATTGAGTAAGAAGTAGCAAAGACTCTAGATTTATTGGTAAGGCATTTGTGTGAGAGAGGCTGGGAGATAAATCCAAAAAAAATACAGGGTCCTACCACCTCAGTGAAATTTCTAGGTGTCCAGTGTTGTGGGGCCTGTCAACATATCCCTTCTAAAGTAAAGGATAAGCTGTTGCACCTGGCCCCTCCTAAGACCAAAAAAGAGGCCCAATGCTTAGTTGGCCTCTTTGAATTTTGGAGACAACACATGCCTCACTTGGGTGTGCTACTCCGGCCCATTTACCGAGGGACCAGAAAAGCTGCTAGTTTCGATTGGGGACTGGAACAAGAGGAAGCACTGTGACAGGTCTAGGCTGCTGTGCAAGGTACACTACCACTTGGACCATAGGATCCAGCAGATCCAATGGTGCTGGAAGTTTCAGTGGCAAATAGAGATGCTGTCTGGAGCCTTTGGCAGGCCCCTATATGGAAATCACAATGCAGACCCTTAGGATTTTGGAGCAAAGCCTTGCCATCTTCTGCAGATAACTACTCCCCTTTTGAGAAGCAACTGTTGGCTTGCTTCTGGGCCTTAGTAGACACTGAATGCTTAACCATGGACCATCAATTTACCATGAGACCTGAGTTGCCTATCATGTGCTGGGTATTGTGTGACCCACCAAACCATAAATTTGGTCGTGCACAGCAGCACTCCATAATGAAGTGGAAGTGGTATATACGAGATAGGGCTCGAGCAGGTCCTGAAGGCACAAGTAAGTTACATGAGGAAGTATCCCAAATGCCCATGGTCACCACCCCTGCCATGGTACCTTCTCTTTCCCAGCCCACGGCTTTGGCCTCTTGGGGAGTCCCTTACAATCAGTTGACTGAGGATGAGAAAACTCGGGTCTGGTCTGGTTTACAGATGGTTCTGCAGGATATGCAGGTATCACCTGAAAGTGGACAGCTGCAACACTGCAGCCCTTTTCTGGGACATCCTTGAAGTATAGCAGTGAGAGCAAATCCTCCCAGTGAGCAGAGTTTCGAGTGGTGCATCTAGTTGTTCATTTTGCTTAGAAGAAGAAATGGCCAGATGTGTGTTTGTACACTGATTCATGGTCTGTTGCCAATGGTTTGGCTGAATGGTCAGGGACGTGGTGGGAGCATTATTGGAAAATTGGTGACAAGGAGTTCTGGGGAAGAGATATGTGGATAGACATTTCTGAGTGGGAAAAAAACATGAACATATTTGTGTCCCACATTAATGCTCACCAGAGGGTGACTTCAGCAGAGGAAGAGTTTAATAATCAAGTGTATAAGATGAACCGCTCTGTGGCTAATGCTAAGCCTTTTTCCCCAGCCACTCCTGTCATTGTCCAATGGGCTCATGAACAATGTGTCCATGGAGGTAACGATGGAGGTTATGCCTGGGCTCAGAAACATGGACTTCCTCTCATCAAGGCTGACTTGGCAACAGCCACTGCTGAATGCCCAATCTGCCAGCAGCAGAGACCCACACTCAGCCCCAGATATGGCACCATTCCTTGAGGTGACCAGCCTGCTACCTGGTGGCAGGTTGTCTACATTGGGCCACTTCCACCATGGAAGGGGCAGCGATTTGTTTTAAATGGTATAGACACATACTCTGGCTATGGGTTTGCATTTCCGGCACACAATGCTTCTTCCAAAACTACTATCCGTGGACTTACCGAATGTCTTATCTACCACAATGGCATTCCACACAGCATTGACTCTGATCAAGGAACCCATTTCACAGCAAATGATGTGTGGGAATGGGCACATGCTCATGGAATTCACTGGGCTTACCATGTTCCCCATTACCCCGAAGCAGCTGGATTAATAGAATGGTGGAATGGCCTTTTGAAGACTCAATTACAGCATGAACTAGGTGGCAATACCTTGCAGGGCTGGGACAATGTTCTCCAGGAGACTGTGTATGCTCTGAATCAGCGTCCTCTCTATGGTGCTCTTTCTCCCATAGCCAGGATTCATGGGCCCAGGAATCGAGGGGTGGAAATGGGAGCGGCACCTCTCAGGATTGCCCCTAGTGACCCACTAGGAAAATGTTTTCTTCCTGTCCCTGCAACCTTAAGCTCTGCTGGTCTACAGGTTTTAGTCTCAAAAGGAGGAGTGCTGCCACCAGGGAACATAACAATGATTCCATTGACTTGGAAGCTAAAACTGCTACCTGGCCACTTTATGCTCCTCTTATCTGTGAATCAACATGCAAAGAAGGGAATTACTCTACTGGCTAGGGTGATTGATCCTGACTATCAAGGGGAAATAGGACTATATCTACGTAACAGGGGTAAAGAAAAGTTTGCCTGGAATGCAGGAGATCCTCTAAGGCATCTCCTAGTAATGCCATGCCCTGTGATTAAAGTCAATGGAAAATTGCAACAAATCAATTTAAGGAGGACTAGCAAAGGCAGAATCTTCAGGAATGAAAATTTGGATCACCCTATTCTGTGGGGAATTAATGCATTTCCGGTTTTACGCAGGGGAGTTGAATATTGTTAGGCAGAATATATATTTATGCTTTTCTGTTATTGTTTTTACTTAGAGACTAAATATGGTTTAGGGTAATGTGTATGATTGCTGAGTTGACAAGGTGTGGACTGTGATTGTTAGGGTAATGTGTCAACTCAGCCAGGTAATTGTTTCCAGGTGCTTGTTCCAGCAAGCACTGGGCTAATTTTAATACAAGAGCATTTATGGACTTCGATCACCAGTGAGTTTACTGCTTGGGTGGCTGATTACATCTGCAACAATCAGGTAGATTACATCATCAATGGGTGATGCTTTTATCCAGTCAGCTGAATGCCTTAAAAGGGGAAGTTATTTCAACATGCAGAGAGAATTTCCCAGCTCGTCTTTGGACAGCCAATTTCTCTCAGAAACTCATCAAGGACCTTTCATCAGACTTTCATCGGAGCCCCTGGTTTGCAGCCTGCCTGCAGATCCTGGACTTGTGCATCCCCATGGTCGCGTGAGAGACTCTTTTAAAATCTCATATTATTGGCAGATATCTTCTGTTGATTCTGTTTCCTGAGAGAACCCTGACTAATACAATCACTAAATGCATTGATCAGTTTCTTCAATATTAAAAGTTTTACTGAATTTACTGTAGTATAAACAATAATTGCAGACATTTTTCTTCCAGCAGAATGAATTTTCAGAAGCTTTTTATTTATATAAAAACTGGATGAAAAAAAATCAAATTACTATAGGAATTAAATTCTTTTCTAATGGAACCATCTGAGGTTACTGAAGTAAAATAGACATCATCAAACTATTTGCAAAATTATTCTTCGCTAATGAGCCAGAGCAAAAATGGTCTTTATATTTCTTACCTTCATGAGAAAGCGTGGAATTAAATATAAGGAAAATTTATTTAGAAAAACTCTCACTTGATCTAAAGGAAATTTCACACATCAGTGATACTTAAATAGACGTTCCCTAAATTTAGGGAGGGAAGAATAGGAGGAATGTAGAGCATTTTCAGAGCATTGGAATTGTTCTGCATGATATTTCAATGATTGATAAAGGCCATTATACATAAAATCTGAATATTGCACAGTGCAAAGTGTAAACCATAATGTAAACCAGAAAACCTTGTTTTTTAGCAATGCTTCAGTAGCTGTTCATCAATTGTAACAAAAGTGCCATTTTCATGTGGGATGTTTTTAATAGGGGAAAATGTAAGCGGGGGAGGGGTGAGGAATATGGGAATTGCCTATATTTTTTAAGGAAATTTCTGTAATCTAAAACTTCTCTAAATATAAACTTTTTAGAAAGTGAGGTACAAATTCATGGTCTCTCTCAAGTTTAACTTGTTAAACTTAGAAGGCAATCTACCATACATAGATCTCATAAACTAAGACCATGGGAAGAATTGGCAGTTAAGAAACAGTCTTTAAAATCATCTTGGTTTATTTTAACTTAACTAGAAATAATATCATTTTACTATGAAATATTATGTTTGAGACAGATGTTTAACTAGAAAAGACAAAAGGACAATTGATATAAACTAAGACAGTTTCAGGCAAGTCTGAGAGATAAGAAATCTTCCTAGGAATGAACTTAACCACAGAAAGTAAACAACACAAGATCACCTGAATACCAACGAAGGTCACCCTAAGCTATATTAGATTCATATCACAATCAGCTGAAAAAACATGTTAAAATTATGAATCTTGGCCTACATTCCAGAGAAATCAGTCAGAATTACCAGATTTTGGAACCTATATTTTAGCAAGATCCCAGAGTTTTCTCTGTAGCCTGTCTCAGCAATTATTGATTTGGAACCAACCCTGCATCAAGCAAGCATTCAGAACAAAATTAAAATCTACTTCACATTGTTTTCATGAGGCACTAGTGAAATATGTAAAACACATAAAAATAATTATCATTATCCATTATTATCCATATATCAAAGTAGTGATAACCTGGATGAAATATTAAAAATGTGGATTTGATTTAGAAATTAAGAATATTGGTTGTCCTTCATTGAGTAGATGATAAAAAAGGAAAAAATAGCAGATTATTCAATACAAAGGCAAGTTAATGGAGTAAAAAATATAAATTGGATTAGTAGCTAAAGGACTTCTGAAGTTTGAAGATATATTTTTGTATGTTTGTAGCAAACAAAAGAAAATGTTGAAAGCTATCCATTCCTAACGGAACCTGTATATGTTACTTCATATGGCAAAATATTTATAGATGTGATGAAGTTAAGGATCATCAGATGAAAGAGTTTTCTGGATCATCAGGCTGCACTCTAACTGCCATCTCATATATCCTTATAGGAGGGACATTTGACCACAAATAGAAAATAAAGATGTATTAAAATAGTGAATACAGGAATTAGAAGCTGCTGGACTTAATCACTGAAGCAAGTCTGCTCCAAAATCAATTAATCCAATTCCTTGCAGTAAATATCTTAATATATGCCTGAAATTTTATTTCTCCAGTGGAATTCTGAGTGACACAGATTTTAGTGCCAGTTGTAGGATGCTGGTATAACAAATGCCAAAATAGTGGAAGTGACTTTGGAATTGAAAGATGGTTAAAGGATGGAAGAACTTTGAGGCATATGATAAAAAAGTTTAAATTTCCTCCAGCAAACTGATGGTAGAAATATAAATACTAAAGCCACTTTTGTTCAGGGCACAAGGAAATCAGGAGCTGTTACCTTACACTGGAAGGAGGAAAATCCTTCTCTATAGTGGCAGAACCCTTCCTGAATTTTGTTCTACAGCTGTGTGAAAAGCAGAACATATAATCAATAAGCTTGGATATTTAACTGAGGAGAATTCCAAGCAAAAATTTGAAGACATGTCCTAGATTCTTCTTGTTAGGTATAGTAAATTGCAAGAGGAAAGACAAGTTTAAGAAACAACTGGTAAGCAAAAATGAGGTAGGAATTATGGTTTGGGTAATTCTCCACCTATCTAGATTGCAAAAGATGCTAAAATTAAGAAAGCAATTGTAAGGAAAACATGAACTAGAGAGAAGTTCAAGATGTGACTGGACAAACTTTTGCTAGTCTTAGGAGATTAGACATGAAACTCATGGATCATTTCAAAATGCAGTAGAAGCCAGGAATAGAGATGGGAATATATGGGAATATAAGTGGAGGACACTCTAATCTCATTATGTGAATGCCTGTGAAATGCATAGAGGATCTACAGATTTATTTTGAAGAAATGTTAGGATTTAAAGTATTAATTTTATTTCATTAACTTTTCCAACATCAAATAAAATGTGTCCATAATTTACTGTAATTACATTACTCAGTCTACCATACCTAGTATCATGCATTCTATAAACAATAAGTGCTTAATGGATATTTATTATTGATTTTAAAGAGGGTTCTCTTTAGCTACTCATATAGGTTTCAATTCCCTTTTTAATCAAATTTTAGATTGAATTGATCCTAGCTAGTTTTTTTTCTTCTAGACTTCTCTTAAGTTTCCATTTATCTATTTCAGGAATGAACATATCTCAATTTCTAGCTTTATATAAAAATTTGAAGCAAAGACTCTCTGATACAACCAGAGAGATACCACTGAAAGTTTTCCTTTGAATCAATAGACAATAAAATTGTTGACAACTATTTCCGTTTTCTTTCTAGAAAGAAAAAAAATTACACAAATATATGTCATTTTGAGGATTTGGAAATATTCTAGACTTTCTATTTATTTGACTCTAATGAGTTTACGTGTTATAGAGTACCATGTACCTTTAATAAAATCCAGTTATAACAGAACATTTCAAATTCAGGCCAATGGTCTATAAAAATTACAAAATTAAAGACCCCTTATCTGACACTCTTTCCCTATATTATTGGTTTGTATTCTCCTAAACCACAAGACTTTTGAGAATATCATCAAAAACACTGTGAAAGGGGAAGAAAGGGAGAAAGAGAGGACAGGATGAAAGATGGTTGATTGAATTCGAAAACTCTATAAGCATAAAACAGGCTAAAAAACCTTCTCAGGTTCAAACAAATGCAAGCATTCAGGAAAAAGTAAATGCTATCTTAGTTTACCTGGCTGTTATGACAAATACTGACTGAAGGGTTGTCCTGAACAATAGGAATTTATTGGCTCACAGTTTTCAGTTTAGGAGATGTCCAAAATTGAGATGTCAGCTAAGCATTAGACATTATTTTCTCCTCAATGTCTCAAACATTCTGGTGCTGACTACCAGAAATTCTTAGGGTTCCTTGGCTTCTCTCCCTTCCTTGCATACATGGCAATGCCATCTGATTTCTCCTCTGTATTCCCTAGACTTCCATCTTCTGACTCCTCCCTGTGGCTTCTATAATTATGACTGAATTTCTTATGTGTATAAAGGACTCCGGTAATCTGGATTAAAGATCCCTTTCATTCAGTTGTACCATACCTTAACTAAAAAAAATCCTAGAGTTTCCATCTAAAATGTGTAAACCCACAGGAATATTAAAACAAAGAATATATACACAATTCAATTGACTACACATGAACAAAGAGACCAGATCCACAGGCAGAGTTATCACAGCCAAGAGCATAGAGACCTTGCTGTAAAGGCCAGAGCCAGAGATCCAGAGGGAAGAGCCATGGTACCAAAAGAACAACCATAGGTATCAGAGAATGAATCACAGGCAAAAAAACTTAACTGAACTTTAGGATTTCAATATTGCTTGGAAGCAGTGATTCCTTGCTTTCTTATATCCTCTTCCTTTTGGAATAGTAGCATCTAAAACTTTTACAGTATTCCTGCCTCTCCATGGTACTTTGGAATCAACAAGCTTGCTTTCTACTTAGTGGTCCACAGATGAATGGATCCGACCCAAAGTGCCGTACTTACTTGATTTAGATGATGACTTGGGAATTCTGAGTAGATATTATTTAGATGAGATATAGGAAATTACTTGGTGCTGGAATCTGTTGAAACATTTGGGGACATAGGAATAAGGAGAATGTATTTTGCACGTTAGCTAAATGAGTATCATTGGACTAAAGGGTACACACTAAAGACTGGATAAGAGCCTGAAAATACTTGGTCCTAAACACTGGTACCCATAAATGTTACATTATAAGGGAAAGACCTTGTAGTTTGAATAATTTAAGTGGGGATGGAGAGATTACACTGGGTTTTGACTTTGGAGAATACATGCAATCACTAAGGTCCTTTTATGAGGGAGACAGGAAATTTTACAGACACACAAAAAAGTAGGCATTGTGAGAGCACAACAGAGAGATATTTGAAGGTGCTGGACTTTAACACTGGAGTTATGTAGCTAAAAAACAAGGAATTCTGGAAGTCACCTTGGGCAGTTAGAAGTGAAGAATACATTCTCCCCTTCAGTGTCCAGAAGGAGTACAGTCTTTCAGAAACCATCATCTCAACCTAGAGATACTGATTTCAAAGTTCTGGCCTCCAAAACCATGAGACAAGTGATTTCTGTTATGCAAGTCATCCATTCTCTCATAATTTGTTAAAGCGGCCACAGAAAATTAATTCAATCATTTAAAATTCATAAATAATTGACAATAAAAGTCATTTATGAATGAGATATGAATACATTATTAATGGTATGACCCAAGTATTTTCTATTAATAAAGTTCTGCTCATAGCATTTTATATGTATTGACACCTATTGTCTCACACAATCCTACAAAATAGATACCTTTAAATCAAGTTCATATTTGAGAAAATCTTGCCACTAGAGGGTAATAAATTTACTCAAGGACACATGGGTAGAAAGCATCAGAGATTTAAAAAATAAAAAAAAATTGTTGATACCAAAGGTAACCAGTCCTTTGGAAAATTTTCACACATTTATAATTAGGATTAGAAAATTGTCTTTGAAGTACTTGCTCAAGCACTGAGGCAAGAAAAAGATATAAAAGGCATCCAAATTGGAAAAGAAGAAGTAAAATTTTCATTATTTGCAGATAACATGATCCTATATGTAGAAAGCCCTGAGAAATCTACAAAAAAGCTTCTAGAACTTATAAAGCAATTCAGAAATGTCACAAGCTATAAGATCAAAAAATCAGTAGCATTTCTGTACATCAATAATGAGCAATCTGAGGAGGAAATCAAGAAAAAAATACCATTTACAAAAGTAACTAAAAGAATCAAATACCTAGGAATAAATTTAACTAAAGATGTAAAGGACATATATACAGAGAAAACTACACAACACTGTTAAAGGAAATCAAAGAAGACTTAAATGGAAGAATATTTCCTGTTCATGGATAGGAAGACTAAACATCATCAAGATGGTTATCCTACCCAAACTAATCTACAGATTTAATGCAATCCCAAAAAATCAACAATGTATTTTTTGAGAAGCTGGAAAAACTAACTACATAATATATTTGGAAAGGTAAGAGGTCCCAAATTGCCAAAGACATATTGAAAAAGAAAAATGAAGTTGGAGGTATCACACTACCTGACTTAAACATACTACAAAGCTACAGTGCTCAAAACTGCATGGTAATGGCACAAGGATAGACATACTGACCAGTGGAACTGAATTGAGAGTCCTGATATAGATTCTCGCATATACAGTCATCTGATATTCAACAAGGCCACCAAGCCCACTCAGTTGGGAGAGAATGGCCTCTCCAAGTGGTGCTTGGAGAACTGGATATCCATATCCAAAAGAATGAGAGAGGAACACCATCTCACACCTTATACAAAAATCAACTCAAGATGGATAAAAGCTCTAAATATAAGAGCCAAAACCAAAAAGACCTTGGATGATAATATAGGGAAGCATCTACAGGACCTTGTAATAGGAAATGGTTTCATGAGCTTCACACCCAAAGCATGAAAAGCAAGAGAAAAAATAGATAAATGGCATCTCCTCAAAATTAAAAACTTCTGCACTTCAAAGGACATTATTAAGAAAATAGAAAGGCAGCTTCCCCAATGGGAAAAAATATTTGGCAACCATATATCTGATAGGAGCCTAACATCCTGCATATATAAAGAAATCCTACACCTCGAAATTAAGACAAACAACCCATTTAAAAATGGGCAAGTGACCTGAAAAGACACTTCTCCAAGGAAGAAATACAAAGGGCTAAAAAGCACATGAATAAATGCTCGACATAGCTAGCTATTAGGGAAATGCAAATCAAAACTATAAGAACATACCATCTTACACCCATCAGAATGGTAGCTATTAAAAAAACAGCAGACTATAAGTGTTAGAGAGGATATGGAGGAATCAAAACCCTTATCCACTGCTGGTAGGATTGTGGAATGGTCCAGCAACTGTGGAGGACAGTTGGCGGTTCCTCAGAAAACTAGCAATAGATCTTCCTTATGATCCAGCGATTCCACTGCTGGGTATATACCCAGAAGAATTGAAAGCAAAGACATGAACAGATATTTGCACACCAATGTTCATAGTGGCATTGTTCACATTTGCCAAAAGAAGGAATCAGCCACGGTGCCCATCAACAGATGAATGGATAAACAAAATATGGTACATACATACAATGGAATATTACTCAGCTGTAAGAAGGAATAAAGTGCTAACACACAGAAAAATATGGATGAATCTTGAAGACATTATGTTTAGTGAAGCAAGCCAAGTATTGAAGGAAGAACAGTATATGACCTCACTGATTTGAACTGAGGAAAGTGAGCAGCCTTTGAGAACCATTGTCTGAAAGATAGGTTAAAAAGGGAGAAAAAGAAAAGAGAAG
>JAQZBX010021932.1:0-31914 GCA_029593785.1 Cabassous unicinctus
ATTGGCTATAGTCAGCTGTTGCTGGGTAAAGGGCTTCCTGGCAGGGGAGGTGGGTGGTACCCACAAGGCTCGCAGGCCGCTTATGTCCAAATAAGGTAATATTGGGGGAATACAGGGGCAGGGGGGAGGAGGCCGCAATGCTGAGTCATTGGATCCGCCATTTTGAGGTGGTTGCCATTTTAAATGCATACCAACACTCGTCCCCTTACGTGACCTCTGCTTCCTTTGCAGGGCAAGTCCCCCAGGGGATCCCACGTTCACCAGGTGTCTGTGGCCCCCAGGCCTGGGCTGCTTCTCCCTAACCCTGAGGAAAGTGGTGCGCAGAAGGTGATGTGGACACCTGATTACGCTTCAACCATCCTGGGAGGCAATTATCGTTATCTTCCTTTTACAGAGAGTAAGCGGAGGCTCAGAGCAGTTAGAGCTAACTTTGTAAGACGTGCCCAGCTCGCGCCACGACTGTCCGACATCAGACCTGAGGCTCCTGTCCTTCAATCCTGGTCTTTACCACAAGGTCCACCACACAGGCCGAGGGGGTCCTGCGTCAGCTAGGGCTCCACCAGAGAGGCAGCGCCCGTAGGAGATATATACCACTTACATTTCTGTCTTTATCAAATCTACCTACCTACCCATCTATCATCATCTGTCTGAGATTTATTGCAAGGAATTGGCTTATGCAGTTGTGGGGGCTGCTAGGCAAGTTGGAATTTGTAGGGCAGGCCAACGGGAAGGGCAGGCTGGGACTTGCAGGCCTGAGCTGCCTGCCAGGCTTTGTTATTTATTGAGGACCTACTGCGTGCCAGGTTTTATTTATTGAGGGCCTACTGTGTGCCAGGCTTTGTTATTTATTGAGGGCCTACTGCGTGCCAGGCTTTGTTCCAAGGCACTGGGTAGACAGTGGAGCACAAGATCAAGTCCCGGAAGGATGCCACATCCCTTTAAACGCTCTGCTGTGGCCATCCTGAAATTCGTAATTTTTGGGCAAGGGCCCCGCATTTCCATTCTGCACCGGGCCCTGTAAATCATGTTGCCGCCCTGCTCCTGCTCTCAGGGAGCTCACGCTCTGCGGCGAGGTAGACACTAAGCAAACCCCAAGTTCAGACCAGGAGAAGTGCTATGCGGACGGAAACCGAGCCGGCATTCTTGTGAGTGTCGGCGTCGATCCTGCCGGGGTGGGCTGGCGTGCGAGGCCTCTCAGACTGGAAGGGGGCACCACGTGGCAAGGAGGGGCTGCATAGCTGGGAGGCCTGGGGGCGATGAGGGGGGAACCTTCCAGACAGGAGAAAGATGAGCAAGTGCAGAGGCCGTTCCCACTGATGGGAGGACTGGAAGGGGGCCAGAGAGGCAGCGGCTTGGAGGGCGAGGGCGAAAGGTGGACACGCGGCAGGGCTCCCTGAGGGGAAGGCAGCGGTCCGGCCAGGAGGGCCCTGGACGTGGGGGCAAGCGCTGGGGTTTATTCTAAGAGCCGCTGGAGGCTTCCAAGCAGGGCCTTGACAGGGTGGCTCTGTCACCCGGGCCACTTGCGTGGAGTACGTGTGAGGAAGGGGTGACAACGGAAGGCAGGACGTGGCAAGGAGAGCCCCGTGGTGGTCCCGCGAAACATAAACGCGGGGAGGTGCAGAGGAGGTGGAGAGGAGGAGCCCCGTGTCCATGTCCTCACACCCCAAGTGCAATGGGGGAGATTTAAATGCCTCTCCAGAAACGTCATTGAAATGGAGATCCTGGTTGGGGCCCCCCGGTGGCTCGCAGCCTGCCCTGGCTTTGCCCTGGGAAGATTGGGTCCATTTCCCGGCCCTTGCCCCAGTCCTGCAGGATGGAGGAGACAGTTTATTCCCAGAACGCTACACACCCCATAAAAGTTAAGTATATTTACATGTAACAGGCAAGTCTGGGAAGCTCACGGTGCAGCAGAGGGAGGAATAAATGTAGCCCTCGGAAGCAGTGATAGGCATCTGGGGTCCCCATCTTTGTGGAACCCACGAGGAATCTGAATTACCCCTGAGCTTGCTGTGGCTCCAGGCGGGAGATGAAAACAGGTTAGTTCATACACCCCTGGTAATCAAGGTGAGTGGGGGTAGTTCATAGAGCTTCTTCCTAGGGCAGAGAGAGCTACTTCTGTCGGAGATGACAAAGCACATGGGGTAAGAAGAAATTACTAACAGGAAATACCTCGACTAGCCGTTTTATATGCCAGGCACTGTACCAAAGCATTTATATACATGAACTTGTTTGATTCTGAAAACAACCCTCTTAAGTGGGTACTAATATCATCCCCACTTTATGGATGGGGAAACTAAGGCATAGAGAGGCTAATAACTTGCCCAAGGGCATTGCCAGGTAGTGGCAGAGTCGGGGTCAACTCGGGCATCTGGCTCCAGGCCCAGGCTCTTAACCACCAGGCGAGGTCTGGGCCCCGTTGCCACCGCCTGCAATTCCGGTGTCCCTGGAATGCACCTGGCCCTGCTGGCCAGAATGGCTGGAGGCCTTTGCAAGCAGCCCAGAGCTCACCTTATCCCGAGAAATGGCACTCAGAACCTGCTGAGCGGCAGGAATTCGATGTGTATGATCACATTGATTCTTGTGCCTACCCTTATGCAGCAAGTACTGCGATTGCCCCCATTTTACAGATGAGGACACGGAGGCACAGAGTGTTTATGCACCT
Organism: Cabassous unicinctus; assembly: GCA_029593785.1. Lineage (NCBI taxonomy): Eukaryota > Metazoa > Chordata > Mammalia > Cingulata > Chlamyphoridae > Cabassous > Cabassous unicinctus. The sequence goes on from JAQZBX010021932.1 coordinate 2,663, forward strand.
TGTCTAAAGTCACACAGCTATGAGGCCACCAGAACAGGGCTGGGCCCCAGGGGTGACCCCAGCCCCTCAGCTCCTTCATATCTGCCACGCCGTCTTCCTTCGTTGATTTTCTGAAACCTCTAGGGTGTGGGCCTTTGTTTCCATGGCCTTCAAAGCCAGAGCATCCTTGCTCTTGATGGAGTCTTGGGCCCAGAGAGGCTGAACACTCTGCCTGAGGCCACACAGTTTAGGCAAATAGGGAGATGGGATTCAAATGCAGTTTGGTTCACATTCAATGCTCATGCTGTTTATTCCCTTCCGTGTGTCATTTCTAAGCAATTTAGATTTACTACGGTTTAAATGTATAGAGCATCTTCCCTCTTGAAGTGGGCTTTCCTAGTAGGGGCAGTGGCCCAAGGTCTGGATCAAGCACTCGGACTCAGGAATCAGAGAGGTCTGGGTTCCTGTTCCAGATCTGCCTCTCACCAGTAGCGTGACCACAGGCAGGTCATTCTCCTCTCTGACCCTCAGTCTCCTCATCGGTCAAACAGGAATGACAATCATAGCAGCACACCGTGGGCTTGTTGTGAGGATGAAGTGAGATAACCCACTAGAATATGGACGCCATGATGCCAGGATTTTTGTCTGTGTGTTCTCATCATCCAAAATAGTAGATGCTTGATAAATCTATGGAAGGAGAGAAGGAAAGGAGAAAGGGAGACGGGGAGGGAGGGAGGAAAGAAGGAAGGAAGAGAAGGGGGGAGGGAAGGAGGGATCCATGTAAATGGTGGCTATTAAAATGATCCCATCCATCTTCAGAATATGCTCGTGAAGAACAAAGGGGGCAAACATCCTTCCACCCACTTTGCAGCTAGAGAACGGAGTAGCTGGATGTGTAAGGGGAGGGCCGACCAGAACAAGCTCAGAAAATAAATAGATAACTTTACCGCTCTGTTCTTAAACATGACCTTCCCCCTCTCTCCCCTTTTAAAATGTCAGAACTTTGAAATGACAAAGTCCAGGACAAATCTTGAGGAGGAGGAGGGGACCGGCTCCCACAGCTGCCTGGCTGTGCCACTCCACCCCCCCCCCCACCCCCCGCCCACCTCTCTGCGCTCCCCGGCTCCCCCTGCTGGGCTCCCTCTGACTGTCTGCCAGGAATGGAGCATTCCCAAGGCAGCGCGACCTTGACCCAACGTGGAGACGCTGTCAGCCTCCCTGCACTAGTAACGCCTTCTCTTCCCAAGCCCTGGGCTGAGACGGCGCCCGTACTGCAGGCCCAAGGGCTGGTCCAGGTGGCTGCGTTTCGTCTCAAAGGCGAGACCTAAATGTCCATCTCGACCGTCTGCTCCACGGAGAGACATCACCCGTGGATTTTCACTTGGGGAGAAATGTGCTTGACTAATTTCTAGCTAATCGATCTTGCTTTCTAGAAGCTTAAAATCGAGAGCGGAGGCCGGCCTCAGCTGGTATGCACTGTTTGCTTTTAATACTGTTTACTAAAATATTGACACCAAATAGCCCCGTTCCAAACTCCAGTGCCCTCCTTCACCCAAGCTGCTCCCCTGGGACACGTTGGACCGCCCCACTCTCCAGCAACTAAAGGGTTAACACCTAGCCCACCAGGGAACTCTGCCCTAGCACCTGTGTCTGCTCAGGCGGTCAGGCCCCTGGGGCACTGATTGTTAAGAATTTTGACTATTACCCTGGAGGCAATATATAACCACAGAAGACACTGCAGGATCTGCTAAGAGTCAAAGCAAGTGGTAATGGCCTCATCCAATGGACAGCAAGTTGCTTCTCCGGAAGATGTCCAAACTTACCTGGCTGGGCCAGGCCCCTTTCTGTCTCATCTGGGCTCCTCCCTCAGCCTCCACCCTGGCCTCCCTGCCTCTACCCTTAGCTTGCAGCAAATCTGTCCTCTACACCGCAGCCAGAGAGACACATCTGGTCACATCAACTCCCTGTTTAAAACCATTTGGTGACTTCTTATTCTGCTTGTTTGAACAAAAACTATCTGCCCACTCTGAAAGCATTTACTGCAATTAGCAATTATACGTTTATCTGTTTATTTTTTGGTCTCCCCCATGGGATTGCAAGCTGCACCAAAACACCCCAATGTTTATATCCAGACTCTAGCACAGTGCCTGGCACACAGTAGGCACTCAATAGATGTTTGCTTAATGAAAGAAAGAAAAAATAAATGAAGAGCTGAATGAGGACTCACCGTGAGGTCTGTAAGAACCCCAGAAAGGAGCGGCTGGTCAAGAGGGGTGGGTGATGGTTGCTATAGGCAGGGCAGGGAATGGCAGTCAAGGTAGGGAAACAGCTGAGGCAAAGGCCAGGAGGTAGGAAGTAGATGCTTCATCTGCCCTAGAGGGCCCCTTCAAGCAGGGAGAACTTGGGGAAGGGGTCAAGAGCGCAAGAGCTGGGGGTCTGCGGTCAGAGCGTCTGGGTTCCAGTCCCTGCCGGTGACCTTGAGAAAGATGCCACTTTTCTCTGCCTCGGTTTTCTCCATTTCAAATGGGGACAGTGATGATATCTACCCTATAGGACTGTTTTGAGAATTAAATGAGGTAACAGAGCTTGGTAAAAAGTAGAGTCTCAATAAATGTCAGCCAAGGTGTTTGATTTTAGAGAAAGAAAGACCCAGTTACCCAGGATTTTCTGTGCGAGGTCCCTCCGAACTGACCTTGTTTAATACCTTCGGCAACCCCGTGAGGCTTACCTTGGCATCTCTGACAGATGACTTTGACCTCCATTCCACCGTCTGCCCACTGCCCCAGCACTCAGGTTATTGTGCTTGGTCCAGGGCAGGATGTTTAACCCTCACTGGGCATCAGACTCACCAGGAGAACTTTTGTAAAATACCCACACTTGGGCCTCCTCCAGGCTAAATGAGTCAGACCCTCTGTGTTAGTACTTTTTTTTTAGAAGGTATCGTGGATTGAACCCGAGACCTCGTATATGTGAGGCAGGCGCTCAACCACTGAGCTACAACTGCTCCTCTGTGTCAGTATTTTTATAAACTCTGCAGAGGAGACTAGAGGGCAGTCAGGTTGAGAGCCACAGGCCTGTGCTTGGGTTTGAAAGACTGTGTGATTGTCACAATGAGACCCAGAGTCCATGAGGTGGGGCGGGGGATCAGGAACGGGGGCTGAGTTTCTTCTCACCCTGACTACTGAGAGCAGAGCCAGATAAATAACTCGATAGCAGGGACTCAAAAGCCTGAGTACATACCCAGTGTGGGCATGCCCCAAAGTATGGTCTAAGTACTAGCAATATGACTTGGTAGTGTCTATGAATAACAGGTGTCCTTCCTTTTTAAAGGGCTGTCTCCTCCAGGCAGCTCACGTATATCAGTCAGCAAGGCCTCATTCTCCTTCATAGTGGGGTGTAACAAAAGAGAACACAAGACTCTTGCTGTTGATCACCCAACTTTTTGTTGCTATTATAAATAGTGCTGCAATGAGCTCTTTATCTTTTATTTAGAATTGTGCCAAGGTCTTGGTCAGACTCAGAGGCCTGGCTACATTTCTGGTTGGCTGGCCCCCACTTTGCTAGTGTGCCTTGCCAACATATGAGACAAATGGATTTCAGCCTTGATGGATGGGCACAGGGCTGCCCAGAGGCCCAATTTGTCACTCTCTGCATCGTGGAAGCAGAGCCTGATCTCTGCTGAAATGTACAAACACACAATCCTTTCTGATCAAAGGGGAATCCTTTTTCCTGCCTCCAGACTCAGTCTGTTCTGTTCTAGTTGCATGTGTGACAGCTCCACTTATTGCCCTTGTCTTTCCTGTTTTATGGAATTGTCTTTCCTGTTTTATAGAATTAAAATATATAGATATATATTCCAAGGGCCTGCAGTCTTAATGAAGACCTTAAACATTTTAGTCTTCATCCTGGGACATCACTCCTTGTCTTTTGCTAGGACACAGAAGACCTCAAGTTCCTGTTGCTGGGGCTGCCTTCCAATCTTGTCTCTGTCTCATAATCTGCACTGATAGAACCTTCTGATTTATGAGAAACCGGGAGATGACGTCATCCCATCTCAGGAATGAGCCCTCCTAAGCCTTGGTGAGAACCACCTGTCAATATGATGCTCATTTAAATCTACCTTTGGGTTCTCCCTGAACTTTTGACAACCTCACGGCCGTTTGATTCTGGGGAAGGGGGTCTCAGCCCTAAGGCTGGGGAACTTGACTACCCACTAATCCAGCTGCAGCAACGGTAGAGACGAGCAGAGTAGCCGAGAAAAGCACTCGCAGGCAGAAGCAAAGAGCACCGAAGCAATTTGGCCCTGTTTTATGTGGTTTTTTATGTTTTGACATTTTAAGTCAGAGAACATAGCTGGGCTTTATAAAATCGTTTCAGTTCAGAGAGCCGATCACATAAAAACGTCTAAGTAAGACCTTATGGATGGAGGCTTTTACAAATAGCTCTTTCTCTGCTCTGACCAGAACCTTCTGGAATGCAATTCTCAGAAAAGGTTTGGACAGTTAACTGATTTAATTGTGGGGTTCACCTGAGCCCTGGCCTGCCTGCCGTTGTGGTTGTTCTGAATTAGTTGGGTTTAAAAGCGAACTAGGGGGGTGGATGTGGCTCAGGTGGTTGGGCATCCGTCTCCCATATGGAGGGACCCGGGTTCGATCCCTGGGACCTCCTGGTAAAAAAAAAAAAAGTGGACTATTCGTGCCCCCAATTCTCACAGCCACTTTCTTCCTGGAGAATCAATGCAATCTGCATGCATTATTTGGCCACAGGTCGTCCTGGAGCAGTGCCTTGCTCACTGTTTGTGCAGGGAAGCTGAATGCCCTGTTTGAGGAGAGCAGCCAGGGTGGGTGCAGGGCTCGTCTATTTCCATGGGCTGAGTGGGTGCAGCGGGAGCCAGTCTGCTTGGGTTTGAATCCCAGATTCAGCACGTGCGAGCTTTGGGACTTTGGCCAGTTACTCAGCCTTTCAAGGCCTTACTTTTCTCATCTATAAGATGGGGCCAGTCACAGCTCCCACCTCATGGGACTGTATTGACTAATAAATGAGATATTATGCATTAAGCACTTTGGACACTGCCTAGTCCCTTGTTAGCCATTATTTATTCTGCTCCTAGTGGTATTTGGGTCCCTTACATGGGACTCACCTGGAGCAGTGCTTCTCGCCCTTTAAAGTGCACATGAAACACCTGGGGCTCTTGTTTAAATGCAGATTTTGACTCGGTGGGTCGGGCCTGAGAGTCTGCCTTTCCGACAAGCTCCCGCGTGGTAGCCGAGCTGCTGTACCCAGGCACACTTTGAGGTGTGAGGACCTCAAGAATGCAGGTTAAAATAGCCGATTCCCAGGCTCCACCTCAGACTCACAGAGCCAGGATCTCTAGGAGTGGGGCTCAAGCCCTGCTCCGTGGCTGGAATGCTCCAGTTTGGCCAGACTGAGTTCATTTTGGAAGGTGCGGCTTCACCAGCACGTGTGGGTGAGAGAAAATGTGTCAGGGTTTACTCAGGGTTTTGTTTTCAATCCCTCCCCTTTTACCCTTTTTCTCTTTCCCCTTTTCCCCATGGCCAAGCCACCTAGGCCAGTAGGAAGGCTCTGGGGGCTGCATCCTACCCCTCCAACTCTCCCTCCCCCCATTTTCCAGCGGGGTGACCCCTCTGTTAAGTGCGTATCACATGGTCGTACAGCTGTGTGCGTTTGTCCTTCCCGCATGGGGAGCGACTCAGCAGTGGGTTGGCGACTGTCCTTGGGCTCTCCCCAGCGCAGGACTTGAAGTCAGAGGCTCATAAATGCTTGCTGAATGGATGGGTAAAAACAAACAGACAGCCGTCAAGTCATGGCCCCACTGAGCTACTGCCGGTTGGAAGGAACTCGACAGCCCATAAATACCGGCCTGGGTTCGACCCCTCTCAATTCAAGCCACCAAGTGTCAGTGGCCATGTTGCTTGTATCACGGGACTGTATCTGAGGCCAAAGAAGGGCTGGGGGGCGGCGCAGCGAGGGCGGGTAACTCAATTCAAGTCCCCTGTAAGCTTTCCCACTCCCAGCTTATGCTCGGGGGAGTGATTTTCCTGGAACACACCCAGTCATTCCATTAGTACTTGTAAAATAAAAGCGAAATTGTCCCTGCATATTTGTAGCATACAAGATGATGTTACCCGACACACTTGCATTTAATCTTCATAACAAAATTGTGAGGGAGGGATGGTTATGATCCCCATTTGCTGAAGAGCTAACTGAGGTTCTGAGCAGGTAGGTAACTCTCTCCAAGCCAGACACCTGGCTGCTAGCAGGGCTGGGTGAGGGGCTAACCAGGTCCTGAGCACAGCCCGCTCCATAAGCTGGAGGCAGGACCTGGGAAAGAGGGGTGCAGGGGTTTGGGCACGGACAACGGAGGTGCCTGTGCCACGAGAAGGGGCAGGGATGCCGCCAGGTGCAAACAGCAGGAGTCTTCACGCCTCACACCCCACGTTTTGGTTGGTCTGTTGCACCCTCAACACTGAGACACGTAAAAGAGAATTTCCTAAGTTTGTCACATTTCCCGAGCTGGTAAAATGGCAACTGGATAAGTAGCATTGGGAGTGAATTTATAGCTAAGCCAAATCTTATCCAACTCCTGGCTTTAAAATAATCGGCAGGAAGAGAAACAAAAAAGCCATATATATGTTTACACAGGGACAATCCCCGCCCCCCTGGGCCCCACTTAGAGGTTCAGACCAAAGCACCGTTCCCCGTGGGTGCAAGTTTTTTGGATGTTCTGGGCCAGCAGAGGCAAAGGGCACACGGACCCTCCTTATACTTAGCGTGGACTAGACACCTGCACAGTTTAGCCGAGGCAGAGCTGATGGACACCAGAGAGCTGTAAAATGGTGGCTGGGCAGTGGGGACCTTGAACCAGGCTGCTGCTCTGTCTCTGGAAGCTGAGACCCTCTGTGGCCCTGGCTGGACCGGGTGCCCCGTCTGGCAGGGACCCAGTGGGTACAGATGCCACCAAATTGTGCTGGCCAGAATCCCACCTGGGGGTATTTTGTGCCCTTGGGGACATTGCAATGTAAGGATGCCTGAGACAGACTGGAACTGAATGATGCCAGAAGTTCAACCTCACAGTAATAAAAGATAAGCACATTCATAATGTATGTAGACGTTTTAATTGACTTGACTGTAAAAGTGTGGAAATGGATAGAGTTGATGGTAACACATTATAGTGAGTAGCAGCTGGTTTATAAATGGGAATGTGGCTGAAAAGGGTCATCTAGGGATATAAATGTCAATTGAAAGAAAGCTAGAGAATAATCTAGGGACTGAATAACACAGTGAACCCCGAGGTGGATGAGAATTGTGGTTGATGGTACAGATGCAAGAGTGTCCTGTGAGCTGGAATGGATGAAGGTCACCATTGCGGGGTGGGGGAAACGTGGAGAGGCATGGGAAAAAGTCAATTAATGTAACCTATGGACTATAGTTAACAGCAGCACTTGCATCTATGCCAAAGGTCTACTGTGTTGATCTGGGCGGGGGGCATGGAAAAGTGCCAAATGAAGGCTATGGACCATAGTTAATGGTAATAGTCTGATATTATCTCATAATCTGTAACATGTTCCACCATGGTGTGGTGTGTTGGTGAAGGGGTGTTGTATAGGAATCCTACATATGTGCATGATTGCTTTGTAAGTTTACAACTTCTGTAATAAAATGTATACATATATAGATAAGCACATTCAAAGAAGATGCCATTTTATTTCACTTTTTTCCCACTGGCCTGATAGATTGGCCAAGATTAAAAAGGGGAGGGGCAAACAAGCCCCTGCTGCGCTGCTAGTAGGAGTGTCAGGATTATGCAGCAGAGCCTTAGAGGTGGGCATAACCTTTGACCCCAACAATTTTCCTTGCAGGCAGTGACCTACGAAACGGTGAATATGTGCAAAGGTGTGTTGGAGGGTTTACAGTTGGAGAAAATGAAATGCCCAGCCGGTTAAATACATTTAATTCTATCTATGAGATGAAATTCCAGGCAGTCGTAAACGGATGACTCACAGCTGCATGTGTTGCTATGGAAAGATGTTCCAGATATATGGCTGGTGAAAAAAATAGGTTACAAAATAACATGCATAGTTTGGTCTTATTTTGATTAAAAAAACAAATAATCTATCTGCAAACGTATTTACGTACACATATATGCTGTAAATAGGAAAATGTATGGGAATGTTAATAGTTATCTTTGGGTGATGGGATTATGGATGAAGTCTGAGCCTTCTAATTTTTTTTTTTTTTTAAAGGGAACATGATTACTTGAATAACACAAATGAAATGTTTTAGAATCGAGGGACAAGGCTGGTGAGTCCTGGGAGAATGGGAGTAAGGGTGCCGGGCCACCTTGGGTCTGCGGTGAGCCCCGTTCTGGCATCTATTATCTGTGGGGGCTCCGGCAAGTGACAGGAGCTCTGAACCTTGCTGTGCTCGTCTGAAGAAGGGATCTGATGTTCTGACTTCATAGTCTGGGGGGTGGGTTGGGGTTGTTGAGGGTTAAATGGGTCAGATCTGCAAAGTGCCTAGCACATAGTACATACTTAATCTACTTATATATAAACATACTACCAATATAGAACAATATATAGACAAGCGTGTGTGTGTCTCTATGATAAATGTATTTATATGCATGTGTCTGTGTATCCATCCATGTGTCTAAAAGAATAGATCTATTTTATAAAACCCCAGAGGGTGGAACCCATAGGCAGAAGTCACAGGGATGTAAATTACAGTTACAAATTAAGAATCATTGTCTAGTTATCCAAAGGTAAAAGTGGGAGCCCATCCTTGGAGGGATTCTGGCAGGTTCTGCGTGAACAGAGGGCAGAGGTGTGGGCACTAGAACGATGTGCCAGGATGACTGGCCCGGGAGGGGGCACCTCAGAGGCTGGCTCTCTGCTCCTCCTATTCCCCAGCAGTGGTGGTGGGAGGAGGGAAAGCGCTCAGAACCCCAGGGACCCTGCTCTTGAGGTACAGGTCCTCCTGGGCTACCTGCCTCCCCGTCAAGCTCTATTTCCATCACAGCTCCAGCCTCATAACTCTTAGGCATCCCTAACCACCTACCTTCCCCCAGCCAGCAAACATAGTCATACCTCAATTGGGGGCTTGCCCTGCCTTTGTAGGTGTGAACTTGTCCTCAGCTGGACCAAGGTCCCCTCCAAAGTGGGGTGCATGGAAGGGGATCCACAGAATGTGCAGAACTTTGATTTCATAGTCATGCTTTATAATGTCCATAATAAAATTTAAAAGTAACTTCCATGTGCAATTTATAAACAACAAAATATATGTATATTGTAGGTGGGTGTTTAGCAATTTTTCAGTTTAGGGGTACGCAATCAACAAGGTTAAGCGCCGACTTTCCTGGACTAGGAGTAGCTCAAGAGCAGTGACCTCTGATTCCTTATCTTGGGCTTCTCAACTCGAGGCTGGCTTGCTCCTGGTGGGGGCTCTTAAAGGTTTGCTGAATGAATGAATGAATGAATCAACGAATGACCAGATCCAGCCACCAGTCTTGGATCCCCGGCCTTTTTGCAAGCTGAGAGGGTCTTGAAGCTTCATGTGTACTGAGATGGAATACTTGACCTTATCTCGATTCAAGAAAACAATACTAGGGGTCCTTTTCCAAGGGCTGGGGCTACATTTGAGGATTAGAGTTTCAGGGATGATGTGCTCCTGTCCTCCAAGAACTTGGTGTTGTCGGGGCTGAGACAATTTTTATACTGACTCTAACAGCCAAACGTCACATACGGTGAAATGCACTCCAATTCTCTTTTAAAATGAATACTCCTATTATTACTTCTCACCTCTGTGTGAGAGACTAGCTAATTATATCCCAAACTCCAGTCATTCACGTACCCCATTTACAATTTTTGCCATATTTTCATATCACTATATGCATTCAAATGATATTTTTCTTTAAATTGACGTATTACTAAATACACTTATGTGAAAAGGAAACTATATCATTACTACAATTGGAAAATCAGGATCCCTTCTTTTTTTTTGACCATTTTGAAATTTAATCCTTTTACACAGGTTAGCAAAAGGTATCACAAGAAAAACTAAACATTGGGTTTAACAAAAGCAGTATGTTTGAAAGTGGAACAATGAAAAAAATTTTTTAGGAAATATTACAAGTGGTCACCTCTGGGTCAACTTACCACACTACAGGACAACGTGGTAACAATAAAGTGGCACTCAGCTGAGCCTCTTATTTGCACTACAGTGTAGTACTTGAAACCAGTCCTAAGGTCAAGGTTTAGAACAATTTTAAGAGACAAGACCCTAAGTGTTTTAGAGCCACCTCCAAAGAGGTGCTTTTCCTCCCCCAAAGCTTAATTAAAAGGTTGACTATAAGGTTTTATTTTCTCACCATATTTTCAGTTCAAAATGCTATTACCATTGGTTATATGGTCTGTATCTTGTCTGGTCTGGATGATGTGGTCCAGGAAGTGGAGTTTGAGGAGGCGGATCCTGCGTTCGTGGAGGAGGAGGTGGCCCTCTTGGAGCAGGCCACAGACCAGGACTCATTCCCCCGGTTGTCCCTTGATCTTCAGTGAACTGGGGTAAAGAGTTAGGATTATAATGGTGAGGAGGGGGTGCACTTGCAGGTGGCCCCCCGTGTCGAGGTGGGGAAGGTCCTGGAGGAGGATGATTCATGTCAGGTGGCATCTGGGCAATAGTATGTCCAGGGGGAGGGGCTATTGGTGGTGGAGCAGAGGCCGCTGGTGGGGTGGAGCTTGGCTATAAACCAAGTGAGGAGTACCTGTGGCCGGGGGGATGTGGCATTGGATGGTACTGGTGGTGGAGGCAGTGGGGGTGGTGCCTAATGCTGCTGGGCAGGCGCGATGTGGCGAGGGTGCGATATTCAGGATGACCGCGAGCAGGTGTCCCGGGGCAGGAGGTGGAGGTTCTCTAGCACCTGACTTTGAATCAGCCTGAATAGGGAGTGTTGTTAAATTGCTGTGTTTTCTAGCTGAAATATGAAAGGTTTCCTGACTGACGGAACGCGGTGGAGGTGGAGCCATGGTCAATTCTGCTGGAGGAGCATGGACATCCTCATGTGGTGACTATAGTGCTCGGGTGGCACACGCTGTGCTGCTCGTGAGGCGCTCGTCTGGCGGCATTATAAAGCCGTCAGGGATTTCGGTCGGTGGTCGTCAGGGATTTCGGTCGGTCTCTTGCACACTGAACAATGCTACACGTGGAGAGCACCTGGTGTACACTGCTCCGCTTGCTGCACAGGATCACTACAGCCTGGACACATCTTATCTCCCTTCTTTTCGTGTAAAATAGCACAGTCATAGCAAAAAACCATGCTTGTGTGGAATCATTTGCCCATAAACTTTAATAGGCAATCCATATTTGTCCCAGAAATGAACTGGTGGGTCATCATTTTCACCTAAAATGTTTATCTGAAAATCCCAAAAAAGGTGTCCAGGAAACCTTTGCTGATTTCCAAATAGTTCTCCTCCTTTCCGTCATATGGTTCTTCTTCATTATAGTCAAATCCTCCTCCTTCACCAGGTGGAACCCTTGCAGGCTCCTGTTTATCGTCCTTGCAGTTCGAGGTGCTGGTTTGGCTTTGCTCGCTTGCCTGGAGATGAGCCTTATAGGAATTCATCTACGAACATCAAGACTACCCAACGATCCAGAACTATTAGTGCCTCGTAACTCATTATCAGTGTGAGCCATGATTCGGCTCGCAGGGCACAGTGGGAGTGGAAATCAGGATCCTTTGTTCTAAATAGGTGGTAACTGTAAAAATAAACACAATGATGCATTAATATCTATTTAACATCATGTGCCAAGTAATCTTCTAAGTGCTTTTCATGGATTCACCCACTGAATCCTTACGACAGCCCAAAGAGGCAGGAACTATCGACATTCCCATCTTACAGTGCTGGAGGCTGAGGCTCAAAGGGGCCCAGGAGCTCCCTGGAGTCACGGGAGTGGAAAGCTGAAAGGCAGGGTCTCGCCAGACCCCGAGCTGGTGACCACCTGTTAATCACCTGGACTCTGACCACTATGGAGCACCCCGGAGGTCGGCACACCACGGCTGTGGCCACATCCCACCTGCCCCTGCTTTTGTACTGTCCCCAAGCTAAGGATGATTTTTTTTTTCATTTTTAATTGGCTGGAGAAAAAAATCAGAAGAATAATATGACACATGAAGGATAATATTTCAAATGTTAGTGTCTGTAAATGAAGCTTTATTGAGACAGCCACACTTGTTCACTTACTTGTTGTCCATGCCTGCCCTAGCTCTCCAGCATAGGTGAGCTGTGGTCAACATGGTCCCCAAAGTCTGAACTGTTTACACTCTGACCCTTTGCAGAAAAAGTTTGCTGACGCCTGGCCTACAATAAGAAGGAAGAAATGTTTTAAAATTCTGGCTGGATGCTTCTGCCGCTGAGCCTCAGGCCTCTTAGTTCGTTCTACAGGAAGCATTAAAACTATTTAGCTATTTAAACAGGTAGTATTATTTAACTGTTAAATAGGATTATTAAGCTATTTTAAATAGTTTAACAGGAAGTGTTAAAGACCCAGCAACCCCAGAGACACCATTCTTTGATGCAGCGAGAAGGGATAATTGAAAAGGGAATACCTTTCTTAATAGGTGGGCTCAATGTTATTTCTTACTGGGCTTTTGCACTTTTAAAAACACATCATGGGGAGCAGATGTGGCTCAAGCAGTTGAGCACCCGCCTCCCACATGGGAGGTCCCGAATTCGGTTCTTGGTGCCTCCTAAAGAAGACAGACAAACAATGAGCAGACAATGAGCAGAAAAACAATGAGCAAAACAGACGAGGGAGCCATCTGGGGAGGCGGGGGGAGCCATTGATTATACACTTTAGATAGATTGTATAGTATGTGAATATATTTCAGTAAAACTGCTTAATAAATAATTGTGCAAGAATAGCCAGAAATAGCTATGTATAGGAAGGGAAACAGATTGAGAGGTGAAGAATTAAAACAAAACCAAAAAGAACATATCATGGGGGGAGCGGATGTAGCTCAAGTGGTTGAGCGCCTGCTTCCCATGTACGAAGCCCTGGGTTCAATCCCTGGTACCTCTTAAAAACAAAAACATGTCATGGCCCACGTTTTAGGGACTCCTGGCTGCCCTAGGTGATAGCTAAAGTCTCTTTCAGCTTAAAAGGTCTACATTCCTTAGAGCTGAGCCATCTTGTCTCCTGACTCAGTCCTTGAGAATGAAGTGCTTCAAAGCCAAGGCTAAAATCCACTCCACTCTGCCTAACGCTGTGGAAAGTGGGTCTATTTCCTTTCTCAGGTTCATTTAAACTGTGAGCTCCAGAGCTCACTCTTCAACACAGCCAGGGAAAAAAAACATGATGCAACAAGTAGAACCTGCCCAGCGGTGGCATGTATTAAAATGCATCCCCATCCCGGAAAATCTAATTTTGTTTTTCAAAATCTTTGCTGGAAATATTGAGCTGGAACACAGAATTAAATTTGCTCAAGGTCAAATGTGGTTTGCTGTCATCGGAGCAAAATGGGTCTCTCCCCTGAATTTGTACAACTCCCTGTTGATCATTTTGGTGGACTTTCCTTAAGAAAATGATAATTTCCCAGAATGAAAAAATAGAAATGGGCCCCTTTTTGCCAATAAATTAATGCAGATGGAAATGAATTTATTCAATCCAAGAGTGAAGATGAGACCAGACTCCTGTTCTTGGACCTGCTGGTTCTGTTGGAAGACGTTAGCAGCAAGGCGGCACAATCAAGAGGCGTGGTGCTTGCTGATAGTCATTCTCCTCTGTCTTCCAAACAAGGACAAGCCAAACTCAGCATCTATGCTGCTTGGCCCTGCTCACATGACCCACAAGGACCCCAAAAGGTGGCCTGCCCCTCTGTCCAGCACAGAGAGATTTAGCAACTTGCCTAAGATTACCCAGCAGAGATCTGAAAACTGAACACAGGTCTAGGAGGTTCCCAAGCCAGCCTCTCTACCCAAAAGCACCTGGAAACCCTGACAGAGCCTGGACCCAGGGCGGGCGCTGCGGCGCTCTGACTTGTTTCTGCTTCCTCCCTGGTCACGGGATGTTGTGAGGGTCTGGGCCTGGAAGAGTAGGGGGAAGTGGATGCCGCTGGTTAAGAAGTAGAGCTTTCCCTCCCTCCCTCCCTTCCAACAAATATTTATTTATTGAGGATCTTCCATACAGTGCCTATGCTGGGCTCAGTGAATACAGCAGTGAAGTGAACAAGACAGACAAAGTCTTGCCCTCATGGTGTTTATATTCTAGCAGGGGGAGGTAAGCCATAAGCAAAGTAAGTAAGTAAAATCCATAGTAATGTCAGATGGTGATCAGTGCTATGAAGAGCAAACCGAGATCGGGAAGAGGAATTGGGAGTGCTGGGGGAAGAGGGGAAGGCATGCAATTAGAATTGGGTGGCCAGGGACAGTCTCACAGAACTGAAGGAGTTGAGGGAGCAAGCTACGTGGCTCTGGGGAAAGAATATTCAAGGGAGAGGAAGTATGTGCAAAGGCCCTGAGGCCTGGTGTGTTTCAGAAACTGTAAGGAATGGAGTGAATGGGAGGGGATGGAGTCGGAGCAGTGATAGGGTGGTGTGTGGTGCATACAGATCATTTAGATCCCTGTGGGTCATAGGAAGGAATTTGGCTTTATTCTGAATAAGGTGGGAGTCCTTTGAGGGTTTCGAGCAGGGTAGGGCAGGATCTGACATAGGTTTGAATAGGGTCAGTCTGGAAGATCCAGATTGAATAGTCTGAATCAGCCTGGAAAACGAGGGCAGAGTCGGGGAGTCCAGAGAGGAGGCTCTAGCGGTCATCCAGGTGAAAGAGTATGGTGTCTAGCCCAGGTGGCTGCAGTGAGGGGGGCAGAAGAGGACACATTTATGAGAAATTCAGAAGGGAGGCTGGTCTGGCTTTGGTGCTTGGATGTGGGGGAGGCATTGAGGTGAGGAAGAAGGAGGTGCCAGTCATGGAAACGGCATCCAGAGTCCCAGGGCCCTGTCCCCATCCACTTCCCAAGGCACAATCAGGATGATCCTCAACGAGGATCCAGTGCTTTCGCTGCAAGAGGCCAAACAAACTGTGTGCCATTGAAGCGGACAGCAACATCATGGGCAGCTGTGGCTCAGTCCTGCTGGGGAATGCTGGGAGCCAGGGTGGGACATGGACCCTGACCCTATGCCCCAAAGGAAGCTGGAGCTAGGGCATTTGTCCACCAATTTCCTGTCTACACTGGTTGAGGGCTGCAGCCTGGTGTGGAGCGGGGAGAAGCTATCAACCTCCTGGTACTTTAGGCTTGCCCTGCCTGCTTGCAGAGCTGGCTTCCGAGGCCAGAAATACCTTTCAGGGAGAATCGGAGGTGCCTGCAGAAAGTAGCCTTATCACCTAGAGGCGGGAAGCCAAGGGCTCCCGGCAGGGCTCTGGTGGCATCTGCTGCAGGGGCCACAGACTCCCTTCTGGAGACCTTTCAGCAGCTCCTTGTCTCATGCTGGGTAAAGTCAATAATGTCCTCACACTGCAAGGGTTGGCAAATCTTTTCTGCAAAGGGCCAGACTACATATTTCAGGCTTGGAGAGCCATAAAATCTGTGCCGCAATGACTCAGCCCTGCCATTGCATGGGTGACAGCAGCCATAGACAATACACAAGTGAATGGGTAAGGCAGTGTTCAAATAAAACTTTATTTACAAAAACAGGCATCAACTGGATTTGGTCCGCATGCTGTAGTTTGCCAACCCTTCTAGGGTGGGTGGGAATTGGACAGGTAAGTAGAAGTGTGGATATAATGAGGATGCTAGCTAATTATAAAGAATAATCAAACGAGAGTCCTTAAACATGCTCAGAGGGAGATGAGAGCTCACTTGAACTCACTTGAACTTGAATTATATAACATACAGATTAGATCCAAATGCATTTCCAGAGTATTGTATTTTCCTTCCCAAAACCTCCAAACAGTATTTATACTGGGGACATACAATTAAAACCAAAAGAGATCTATGCTTATATAACTAACTGCCAGGTTTAGCCTACAGGTAATTGAAGTCATTGGAAAATCATGTGAAAATGGATTTTGTTCTCCAACTTTGGGCCTGGGACCCTATTTTTGTTCTGTAATCGAGTCCCATGGCTCTATGGCTTTGGAGGCCATCTGGCAGTCACTGAGTGGATGTTTAAATCTGTTTGCCATTTGGGGATAACTTTCTTGATATGCTGAGATCAACCATTTTATTACCAAGGGTACTTGTCTTTAATCAGAGGTCTCAAGTAAAAAAGTTAAGCCTGCCACACGGAAAGTCTCTCTGCTCTTCTTCATTATTAGGATCCTGAATTTAATTAAAATTCTAATTTTTTCCTTGTCTTTATTGCCTTTTTCAAAATAATTTTCTACTTTCTAGAAAAGGCTTTGGGATTGGACAGATCTGGGTTTAAATTCAGATTGAGTTATTTACTTCTTATTTGGGTTACTTGAGGAAAAAGCAGTTTAACCTCTCAGTCTCCTCACTTGAAAATTGGCAACAGGGAGCCTAATCCTTCTCACATGTTCCATCCGAAAATAAAGATAATCACAAACATTTATAGAATACCAGGCACCGCAGTGAAATAATCACCATTTTATTAAATCATTAGGGCGACCTCATGAGGTTGGAATGACTATCATCATTTTAAAGATGGGGAATTGGTACAGAAAAGTGAAATATCTTATTAAAGTCACAAAGCTGGTGAATGGCACATCCAGGACCCGAGGACACTGATGGGTGGGAGGGGTTTTGAGGAGAAGGAAAGGAACTATAAATGAGCAGTGCTTGACCTCACACGTTCCTTATTGAGTGGATTGGGGGAAGCATTCCCTTCTCTTGACTTGGCTGTCTTCTACATGGTGAGCTTTTGAGTTCTCTGTTTTCTTCACTTCCATTTGGCTGGCATGGTGAGACTGGGCCTGGGGGTGCCTCCTAATTGGGAGGTGCCCCTAAACTTTGAAGTCCCTATAGGGTCATAGGGAGACCCAGAGAATAGGAAAATAGGGAGTAGGCTGCTCTAGACTTTATGGGAAAAGCAAGGTATTCTTGAGGGTTCCATGGAATGTCAGGATAGGTTTAGCTGCAAGTGACAAAATAACAAAAAAAGTGAAGTAAGCAAATCTAGGGCTGATGTGGTGGCTTGACTATGTCATCAGGGATCGAGTCTCTTTCCATTCTTCTACTCCACCATTTTGGGTCTATTGGCTTTCCATCCTCAGACTTGCCCATCAGTCAAAAAATGGCTGCTGCAGCTCCAAGCATCTCATCCTCAAACCACCTCATTCACGACAGGATGTAGAAGGAGGCCTCCTCCCCATCATCACTACTTTTTATCAGAGAACAAAAACCATCTAGAGAACAAAAACCTCATCGTATCTCTTCTTACGTTTCATTGACCATAACTGAGTCATACACCCAGTCCTAGACCAGTCAAATCAAACAGATGGGAAATGAAATTACCATTCTAGAAACCATCTATGTTCATCCTCTCTGGATGGGGGAGGGGTTCACTTCCCCTGTACATGCTGGGCCTTGTACAAGATTGATGTTCTGCAATGTAAGAAAGGGAGAGAATGGCTGTTGGGTATGTGAGGGACGGCATCTGCCACAAAGCCAGCCACAGTGACCAGTTAAATAGCAGGTCATGTGGCCCCTTCCCCCTGGAGGGTAGCCCAGCTCATCTGGATTAGAGACCCCTTATAGCAGCTGAGGTCTTACCTCATACCAGAGTCCTCAGGCTGTGCATACTTCAGCTCTCTGTGTCAGTTTCTCGCCTGTAAAATGGGGATGAAGATAGGACCTGCCTCAAAGAGTTGCTGTGAGGGTTGAATGAATTAATCCACTTAAATACTGAGAACTGTGCTTGGCACGTAGGGCCCCCTGCGTGAGTATTCTCTGCCATGTTTGTAGGGACCAGGTAGGTATCTAGGATGACCCAGTGCCTTGCTTTGCCAGGCAGGCCTAGAATTTCAGTGACCAAACCAGGAAAGTCCAGGCAAAGGGAGCCGAGTTGATCGTCCCAGAGGAAACATCGGTGAGTGAAGTGGGCTGGGAGGGAATGGAGGCAGACTGGAGCAGGCGTGCCTTGGTGAGGTGGGGTGTGGCCCTCTTGCTGGTCCAGTCAGGCTGACCTTCTGGTTTTTCAGGAGAAGCCAGACAGCTGGATTTTTAATTAAATCTGAATTTTTACATATTTTAAACACTAAAAAAATATATATGTGGACCAGACAAAACACCTTTACGAAGCAGGCTGGGCCCTGGGGCTGCCATTTCACCACCTCCTCGCCTCCTCTCAGCCGCCTTCCCTTACCTGGGATGTTTCCTGCTTGCATATTTCCTGCCTTCCCAGACTGGCTTCTGTAACTCATCCTTATTTGTTGCTGCAGGAAGTGAAAGACGGAAATTAAAGCAGAAAAATGTTCAAGTTTGGTGGCTACGCATACAAAAAGATTTCCGGATAAGTACTGCCCTGGACACTCATTTGTGAAAGCCCATGGGTGATGCTGTGGGGAGGGCTTGGGGAAATGAAAGTCATCTCAGGCCAGCGCCTGGTGGCCGTGGCTCCCGCCCCTCCCGGCTGCCTCCCCAGGCTGTGACGTGGGCCTCGCGTGTTTGCGGCGAATGTATACCCATCTAATCAGCGGCCTTCACCTCAGCAGCCCAGGAAGGGTTGGAAAGGGGGTGTATTTGCGCCTTGTCGGTGACTATTAGGTAACCCTCCTAGAAGGCCCGAGAGCCGTCGGGAAACGTGCCTGAGGCCCTCTGCAGACTTGCCTGGGCAGGACGGGACAGTTCTCACTTCCACCACCTGCTCCCCCAGCGCCCCTTGAAACGCTCACACTGCGTCTCTCTGTCCAGGCCCCGGGCGAAGGCATCAGAGGCGTGAGTGACGATGCTCGATTCTTCAACCGGGAAAGGAAAATCGCTGGTAACGGCTCATCTTAACCCAAAGGAACGAATCTCCAGCGGAGGGACTCCAGGCAGGTGCCTGCCTGTCCTCGCTGGCCCTGGGACAGCGACCAGAGGGGCCAGGCCCCTTGGCGCCGGGTTTCTGGCTTCTGGGCTTTCCAGCTCACATCTTTTCTTCTCATCATTATTTGTCTGTTTCCAATGAAGGAGACTCAGGGCACTTTCTCAAATTTCAGTTCTTTGCACAAAACCTTCATTTTTTTTTGGGCCATATTTATGTAATACCTGGGCTATTACTAAGTCACTATTTTACTTACATAAACTCAGCTAAATTTATTTAACATCACTGCTATAAATAGAGAACCAATATCTTGTTGCATAAACAGTTTGTAGCAGCAAATAGAAATGAAAACAATGTTATTGTATGGTGACTAGACTGCTGTTTAAGAAGGCTCTTTTCCTGAGAACCGGCCCCCTTTTGTTAAATAAGGGAGTTTGGCAGGTATCAGAGACACGTGAAGGACACCCGAACACGTTCCCAGCCTTTCGCCTTGATTTCATTAGAAGAACTGAAAGAGAAGGGAAAGGAATTGCTCGGCCTGTGGTTCAGTGCTATTTAAAGGCAGGCCCTGGGCTCTCACACCTGGAGAAACACTGTCCCCAGCAGATACTCTGTCAGCCCTAGATCTTTCTAGCTGGAAGATCCTCTAGTAAGGGGAGCTTTGCTTAGGCCCCTTGAATCAGGAATTCCAGGTCCAGCCAAATGTCTATGCAGGAACCACTGTACCTCAGGGCAGGTTTTCTCAGTGGGCCCTGGCCTTAGGGCTGGATTACAATCCCTAGGGATGGGTCCCAGGGGATTCTTATGACTGCTGAAGGCTGTGCATCCCGCCCCACCCTCCCCTTAGCTTCTCATCAGCCCCTCAGGGACAGACTTAGATGGGAGAGGTTGTCTTCCCAAGTCCCCGAGGCATCTTCCACAGACAGAAGCTAATCTGTGGGCTCTTCATTCAGTTAGCACATGTGAAGCGCAAACTAAGTGCCAGCATCGCACCATGCATGAGGGACCACTCGGAGAGGAAGGAGATGAGAATGCTTCACATTCAGAAAGGACATTGTCCTTTTATGGATCCAGAGCTCAGACTTGACTTTTGAGGTGATTTTCTCCTCTGAGACTGTTTTCAACACGGCAAGGTGCATGCGCACCTCCACAAAATTTTCATAGGCAATGGGGGTGTGGTAGTTTGAGTCTTTTGTGGATCCCAGAAAATTATGTTCTTAAATTGGTGATTTTAGGTAATGGGGGGGATATAATAATAAATACTTAACCAAAAAAAAAAGGGGGGGGGCAAGCAAGAAGAGGAAAAAAGGGATCATAGAATAAATGGGACAAAGGAAAGGCAACAGTAAGTGGATGGATTTAAAGTTAAATAAATGAAATACATCAATTAAGAAATGAAGATTCTCAGACTAGACAGACATACAAAAGCCAACTATATGCTATTTACAAGAGACCACCATAAACATGAGGCTAGACAGATTGAAAGCAAATGGACAGAAAAAGATACACTAAAACAAAGCTAGACTAGCCTGGCTAACACAGTACCCTTTGAGGTAAAAAGTATTTCTAGAGATAGAAGGACGTTCCATAATGATAAAAACATGAAACCTATAAGGAAGATAATAACCACTTTTGTTTGTATCTAATAACATAACCTCGAAGCTGACAGAACTAAAAAGAGAAATATTGAAATCCACAATCATGAGATATTTTAATATGCTATTTGTAATTTATAAAAAACATATAGGGAAACGGGTGTGGCTCAGTGGATAGAGTCCCCGTTTACCATATGGGAGGCCCGGGTTCGCGTCCCGAGGCCTCCTTGTGAGGGCACGCCGGCCTGAGTGGTGTGGTGGGCTGATGCAGCAACCTCACGGCAGGAAGCGGCTGTGGCGCAATGGATAGAGCCCCCGTTTACCATATGGGAGGCCCGGGTTCGCGTCCCGAGGCCTCCTTGTGAGGACAGGCCGGCTCGCGCGGCGCTGTGGGCTGATGCGGCAAGACCTCACAGCAAGGGGGAGATAAGCAGACACAGAGAAGACACGCAGCGAATGGACACAGAAGCATAAGCAGCAAGGGGGGATAAATAAAATAAAAAATAAATCTTTAAAAACAAACAAAAAAAAACATATAAAAATTGGTAATGATTCAGAATATTTGATCAACATGATTAATAAACTGACCTAATCGACATGTAAAGAACATTGCACCAACAACTTCAGAATATACATCCTTTCAAAGAGCTCATGGATCATTTAACAAAATAGCCCATAGACTGGGCCATAAGGCAAGTCACAACAAATTTCAGGGAACTGAAATCACACAATATGTTCCCTGGATACAGAAGAATTCAGTTAGAAATTAATCCAAAGATAACTAGACTATTCCCATGTTTGAAAAGCAAGTAATGTTCCCTAACTGATGGGGAAAGACGAAATTGCAATGGACGTTAGAAAATATTTTTGACCGAATGGTAATGAACAGATTGCATATTAAATATTGGGGGACTTTCACTTCTAGCCAAGATGAAGTAACAGGGACTGGATTTACCCTTCTGCTTCAAACAGCTAAACATTGGATAAAAATATGAAGCAACATATATTATATGGTCACGTACAACAGTGATCCCAGAGGGGGGAACAAAGAGCACCAGCCCTATGCTTGTCCCAGCTTTCTGCTTTGAGACAGTGTCCATGCTACAGAACAAATTGCTAAACTGGATTTCATCAAAATGAAGAACTTCTGCTCTTTGGAAGACATTGTTCGGAGAATGTTTAAAAAAACTCGGACACTTCACCAAAGAAGATATACAGATGGCAAAGAAGCACATGAAAAGATGCTACATATCATTATTCATTATGTCAATCAGAAGCAGAAACACCTAAAGAGATGTCAGCCCACTCCAGTACAGGTGTCGGTGTCCCCAGCAAAAGCACGACTCACACAGAGAAGAGACAGAGCAACGGCAGCTTCACTATTGGGCATCAGTTCCCTAAAGCCAGCAGGTCTCAGTCCATGGCTGACCAGGGAGATTCTCCGTGCAGCACCCCTCTTTTGCGTTCATGTGCTGTAGTGGAGGAACCCTCTTCCTTCCCAGCCAGGGACAGATCTATCATGGTGGGGGATGTGAGCTGGATGTCAAAAACATGCCCACCAGAGTCAGTCTGTCTCCAGGGAATGTTCCCATATGCTCGGGCCAATAGGGGAAGGAATGTACCGGCAGCCCCCTCTCTACTAGGGGATACCTGGTCCTTAGTGCAGGATGTGTTTGTGAGTCCCAGGGAAAGGCAGCAGGCCCTGTTAGGACTGTTCCCTACCACAAACTAAAAATGCAGATAAAATCACAATGAGATACCACCACACACTTATTAGAAAGGCTAAAATAAAAGGAACTGACAATATCAAGTAGAACTCTAATACAAGGCTGGTGGAAATGCAAAATGGTACAGCCACTTTTAAAAACTGATTATAAACAGTCTCTTTATAAAGTTAAATATACACTTAATATACAACCCAGCAATCCCACTTTTAGGTATTTACCCAAATGAAATGAAAACTTGTGTTCACAGGAAAACTTGTTGGTTGAAGTTCGTAGCAGCTTTATTTGTTATCACCTTAACTTGAAACAACCAAACCGTCCTTGTCCAACTATGAAATGGTTAATCTGTGGTCCATCCTTACAATGGAATACCTCCGAGCAAAAGTAATAATAAAAGAATTACTGATAAATACAACATTCAACAACATGGATGAAACTTAAATTCATTATACTGAGTGAATGAAGCCAGACTCAAAGGCTACTCACTCTATGGTTCCATTTATAGGACATTCTTGCAAAGAAAAATGTATAGGGACAGAAATCAGGTTAGTGGTTGCCAAGAACTGGTGGTCACGGGAGGGCTCACTACACAGGGACACCGGGTTATTTGTTGGAGGAGATGAAACTCTGTCTTGATTGTAGTGGTGGTTACACACAGAGTTTGTAAAAACTTTCAGAGCTTTACACAAAAAGAGTGATTATCAATATACATAAATTATACCTTAAAGAAATACATGGGAAAAAAACGATTGGAGGTGGCTAAACCTGCACTTAAATGTACAGCCTTAAATACATATATTAAGAAGAAAGTGTGAAAATCAGTAATCCTACCATCTGTTTTATAAGTTTGGGAAAGAATAGCAAATTAAATACAAAGTAAAAAGAAGAAAATAGTAAAGATAAGAGTATATAATAATGAAATCTAAAACACATACCAGTGAGAGGCTCACAAAGCCAAAAGCTGTTGAAAAGATTAATAAAATAGATTAAACCATAGCAAAGCTGGTCAAGAAAAAAAAGAAAAGGGATAAAATTACCAGTATCAGGAATGAAAAAAGGGACAGCCAATGGATATTAAAGAGATAAGAGGATATTATGCATTAATTTTATGACAAATTTAGACACTATGGACAAATTCCTAAGGAAACAGGAAAAAGTGAAAATACAAAGTCTTTCATCTATTAGGGAAATTGAATCTACATTTTAAAACTTTTTCACAAAGAAAGTTTCAGATCTAGATGGCTTCACTGCTGATTTTTTTGAACACCCAAGAAAGAGGGAATCTTTCGTAACTCATTTAAGAGCCTTTTAAAACCTTGATCCCCAAACTTGCCAAGGATATTACAAAAAGGGAAAAAGTATAGGCCAATCTTTCTTTTGAGTATATGTGCAAATATTCTAAACATATTGCCACACCAAATCCAATGATACGTTAGAAAAGTAATATGTCATTTATCCAGATTTTTTCGAGGAATGCAAAGTTGGTTTAACATTTAAAATGAACCAATACAATCTTCCATAATGACAGAATAAAGGCATGAAAATCTTTGATTATCTCACTATAAGCAGAAAAACTTTTTGACAAATTTCAACATCCATTAATTTAAATTAACATCCTTTAATTAAAAATCCTTTAATTAAAATGTTAATTAATTTAATTAACATCCATTAATTAAAAATCCTTACCACACTAGGAGTAGAAGGGAACTGTCTTAATCTGATATGGTGTATCTCCAAAAAACTTGAAATTTTGAAAGGATGCCCGTTATCATGACTTGTACCCAACAATGTAGTGAAGATCCTAACAAATGCAATAAAACAAGACAAAGGAATAAACTGTGTAAGGATTCGAAAGGAAGAAACAAGATGATCAAAAGATGACATATTTGAGTACTTAGAATATCCAGAAGAACCTACAGATAACTTATTAGAATTAATAAGTGAATTTTATCAAAGTCTCTAGATATGAGGTCAATATTTAAAAATCCATTGCATTTTTTTTTTCTCAAAGATTTATTTATTTACTTGATCCATTTTAACCCCCCCCTTCCCCATTTGCTGTTTTTTTTGTGTCCATTCGCTGGGCAATTCTCTGTGCCTGTTTCATCTCTTCTCATCCTCCTCCTCCAGTCTTTACCAGGATTTGATCCCGGAGACCTCCGATGTAGGAGAGAGGTGTTCTGCCAACTGCGCCACCTCAGCTCCTGGTTTTCAGAGCTTTCGGAGCATCTTGTCTTGTTTCTCTCCTTTTATATCATCTTGCTGCATGGCTCCCGGGGCCTGGCGGCTCACCGGCACACAGAGCCTGGCAGCCCATGCGTCTTCTATATATATATATTTTTATTTTATCGGGAGGTCCTGGGGATTGAACCCAGGTCCCTCCATATGGCAGACGGACGCCCAACCATTTGAGCCACATCTCCTTCCCATTGCATTTTTATATAACATTGTATTAGTCAGTCAAAGGGGTGCTGATGTAAAATACCAGGAATCTGTTGGTCTTTATAAAGGGTATTTATTTGGGGTAGAAGCTTACAGTTACCAGGCCATAAAGCATACGTTTCTTCGTTCACCGAAGTCTGTTGCCACGTGTTGGAGCATGACAGCTGCCAACGTTTGCCAGGGTTCAGGCTTCTTGGGTTCCTCTCTTCCCGGGGCTGCGTTTCTCTCTGGGCTCAGCTCCTCTGTGTCCTACACAAGGTCAGCTGTGGACTATGAGGCTCTCTAGGCTTTGCCTCTCTCCACAAGGCCAGCTGTGAACCATCAGGCGAACGGCTCGTCTCTTTTCCTGGAGCCTTTTCTCCCTCCTCACGACCATGGTCCTCTGTGTGCTTTCTCCCCTGGGCTCCAGCATTAAAACTCAGCATCAGAACTCCAACATTACAACTACTCCAACTCTGTCCTTTGCCATGCCTTTTCTCTTTGAGACCCCACCTACCAAGGGGCGGGGCTCAACACCTTACTGACGTGGCCCAGTCAAACCCCTAATCTTATCTTAATCATGCCCATATAAACAGACCAGTTTACAAGCATTATCCAATTTCTATTTTGGAATTCATAACTATATCAAACTGCCACAAACATGAAACAATTGTAGAATGAAATTTAAGAAAACAACACAATGATATAAAAAAAAAACATACCCAGGAATTAATCCAGTGAAAGGTGTGTATAACTCTACACAAAAAAAACTATAAAATGTGAATGTGAGAAATGTTAAAAGGCATATATAAATGGAGAGATATACTATATTCATGGTTTAGAAGATGGAATATTGTAAAGATGTCAATTCTTTCCAATAATCTACAGGTATGATGGAATCTTTCACAGTTTTAACAGATTTCTTCTCATGTGTGTATATGGAAATAGCGTGATTCTTAAATTTACATGAAAATGCAAATGTCCAGATACAACCAACACAATCTTGAAGAACAAAGTTGAAGGGCTTACACTACTAAACATTAAGACTTGTTACAAAGTAACAGTATTTAAGACAGTGTGGTATTGACACAAATATAAACAAATAGGTCAGTGTAAAAGAATGGAAAATTCTAGAAATAGACCCATCAATATATTGCATCTTCATTTATGACAAAGGTGACCCTTCAGAGAAGTGAGGAATGATGGTCTTTTCAATAAATATTGCTGGATCAATCAGATAGCCTATGAAAAAATAATGAAACTTGACCCCTACCAGGAAAGAATCAGTTCTAGGTAGATTTTAAATCTAAATATGAAAGGTAAAACAATAAAGCTTCTAGAAGATAGCATCAGGTGAATAGAGAGATAGAAGAGTTAGGTTGTAGCTGAATCATACTGGTTCCTCTAGGCCATGCCAGGGCAAGGGGCAACTATTGAAGGATGTTCATGGGTGAGAGGAGTGGCTAATTGGGTCAGATTTGCTTTTTTGAAGATTATGATGGCTTCAGGATGGCCAAGAGTGGAGGTACAGGGACCAGTGAAAAGGATCCTGCCATCAGTCAGAGGAGAGTCCAGGCTGGTGGCAGCAGCGAGGACAGAGAAGGATGGAATTTGAGAAAGATTTAGAAGGAATGGACAGGACCAGGCGTTGAATTGGCTTGGGAGGTGGTGGGGATGGTGGATGACACCTGGGAAGTATTAAGTCATTTCCAACAAGTGATGGTGTTGATGATCAGGCTTTAAATGCAGCAGCTGGGAGAAACACTCGAGCATCACCCCTCATTCACTTCCCAGCGTCTTTGGTTATCTCCATGGCAGGAGTCCTGATGCTCCTGGTTCATCTACATCCAACCTTCTGTTTTCAACTAAGCCCCTGGGGAGGCCACTGGGGGGAAAGAAAAACCTGACACTAAAGATGTACCATGACAGAATAATTACAGCGTTTGCAAGAGAGCCATAAATTGCAAATAAAACTTGAATAATCTGTGCCCACATCCAGGCTGGGGAGTGAATTCAAATACTTCATACCTGCTTTGGGGTGCTCGCATCACATCCTCACCCCACTTCCAGCCACTGGGAGTTGAACAGTAAGTGGTCTGGGTAATTCAGGACCACAAGGAAAAGGGTGGCCTGCTCTTTGGCAGCATGTCAGCTCGGTTTCTGGAGCCGCCTGGTGATGATATCTGTAATGATTATCTGTTGTTTTGACCAACCCAGCCCACATTCCCACTTCTTCTGGAAACAGCATCTCGATTTCCCTTTGGGGAGCCTCCCCTGCCCCACTCCCCATCCACGTGGTTCTGACTGTATCCCCAGCCACAGAAGGTAGGTCACGACCTCCAGCAGACCAGGCTGAGCTCTTTCCCTAAAGCTCCGGCACTGGTGCCCATCCATGCACCAGTCGCATGGCTGAACTGATGGGGACTCTTGGATGGCAGACCCCCCCTCTGATGGAGGGGGTGGAGTGGGTCATTCACAGAAGCATGACCTGGAATGTGCTCCTCTCAGAAATGATGGGGGTAAGGATGGTGGGTGATTTCAGCTCACATCTCCAACTTCATTCTCCCCACTATATATTTTTGTCTAGCCAACAGTTGTACCCCTTCTTTTGGCAACTTTCTTTTGGCAATTTTCCACCTCTCTTCTCTCTTGCAGCTTGGGGAGACTGTCAATTAAGGCCTCTTGCCCTCCCCTGGCCAAGGGTGGGTATGGCGTGAAGCTTACCTGGGTCTTTTACTCAAGGACCAAGGATGGCTGAAGCTGGCACATGGGGTGGAGCTTTGCAGACTCTCCACCCATTCCCTGCTCCCCAGACCTGGGGCTGCCTGGCCCCTGCCTCTCCCCAAACCTGGTCTGTTAGCTTTCCTTTAATTTGTTGGGTCAACCCATAGTTTAAAAATACATTCTTTTTTTCCAATTAGGTTTGCTAGAACTGGCTTTGGTCCACGGCTACTGCGAAACCCTTGGATGGAATATCAAAGAATGCTTTAGTTTCAGGGCCCCAGAATGCCCAGCCCAAAGAAGGTGAAAAAGTAAACATCTTCTCTAATGAACTGAGGACAAGCAGGGGAGAGGCCCTGGTTCCAGGAGGATATTTGTTGATAATCAAATAAAAAGCTTCAACCCAGTGTCCCTCTGAGAGATGCTATTTGGCAAGAAGCTTTGGAGAAAGTGAGCCAAAGGGGATTCTTCTCCAAGAAGACCAGATGGATCATTTTATCTTTTCATCTATCCTCTCTGCACTGGAAAGAAGGAGCTAGGTAAGTGACCTACCAAGAGACTCGAATACGCAGCCCTCCATCAGCTTTTATCACGGTTACTCTGTTCAGCGGCAGAGAGGCAGATAAATATGGCGAGAACGAAGGCTCTCAGGTGTTGGCAGTAGCCGGGATGGTAAGTGAGACGATGCAGGCAGGCCTGGGTAGGCGAAAAAAGACCAACAGCAGCTGACATTTATTGAGTTTTCACTACATACCCAGCTCCGTGCATTACCTCAGAGCTGCTTGGTGCCGTTTAATCCTTCCAGCAGCCACAAGGAAGGCCCTGGCGTTGTCCCCACTTTACATAGAGGAAAGGGGGCACGGAGTGGTAAAGCCACTTGTCCCAGGTCACAGCAGGAAGAGGTGAGTGAGACTCGCAGTAGGGGAGAAGAGGCTGGCAGGAGGCAGCTCAGCGTCCTGCGCTGTGGGCATCTGTGTCCCGTTTCACAGACGTGCAGCCTGTGTTACCGCCTTCTGGGGACTTTCAGAGGGTTTCTCCATAGAGGAGGAGTGTGGCTCAGGGAATGGGAGCACTGATCTGGGAGTCACTTACTAGCTGTGTGAGCTGGGCAAGTCTGAGCCTCGTTTTTCCTATCTGTAGAGGGAACGATAGCAGCATCTACTCACAGCATTCAGTGAGCTGACGTTTGCAGAAGGCCTTTATAAACTGGGTGGCCCCATGCGATTTGCTTTTTTCATATTCTGGACTCCAACCCCCACCCCCTGCCATTATCAAAGTGTCGCTGAGTCCCAGCCCCAGTGAATGCTCAAGTAATATGTTAGATGCTAGTGGTTCCCATAGTGCCCCCTGGGACCGTGAAGGGCCACTAGTGTCACCCGTGGAGTGCTGCAAGCACTGTGCGAGGGCTTCCCATGCCGAGTCACGAGACCCTCATGATTCTCCCCTGAGGAAGGGTCTATGATTACCCCCACATTACCAGTAAGAACACCGAGTCCCAGGGAGGGGAAGGGAAAACCTGAGGACACAGCTGATAAGGCATAGCGCTGGGATTCAAACCCGGGTCTGTCTGATTCGGAAGCCTGCTCTCTTCACCAGCACACAGTAGTCCCCGGCGCTGCTGAAAGCCAGGCTCTCCGCCCCCAGGGGAGAGCTTGGGGAGGAAGCTGTCGGCCAGCACTGGGCAGGCGCCTTTTTTTTTTTTAAAGATTTATTTATTTAATTTAATTTATCCCCCCCTTGCTGCTTGTGCTGCTGTGTCCATTCGCTGCGTGTCTTCTCTGTGTCTGCTTCTCTCCCCCTTGCTGTGAGGTC